>JASVEL010008444.1:0-37271 GCA_032618575.1 Nicotiana noctiflora | reverse complement strand
GCCATCACGACCGAGTTTGGGGTCGTGACAGGAAGTTATTCAGAATATTTTTGATTGAAATGTGTTTGTGGTTCAATCAATATATTTGATTATGTAAGGATATTTCATAAAAATAATCGTATGGATTCATAAGCTAACTGTGTTTATGATTTTTTAGTTAACTGTGCTTTTATAAAAGTTAAGGACTAAGTGTCCTTAATTTTTTAACTTGGAAATCAAAGTTAAGGACCAGATGTCCTTAACCTTTGAACTTGTAACTCAAAGTTCAGGACCAAGTGTCCTTCACTTTTGAAATTGGAATTAAAAGTTAAGGACCAAGTGTCCTTTAACTTTTCAACTTGGAAATCAAAGTTAAGGACTAGGTGTCCTTAACTTTTGAACTTGTAATTCACAGTTCAGGACCAAGTGTCCTTAACTTTTTAAATTGGAATTCAAAGTTAAGGACCAAGTGTCCTTAACTTTTTAACTTGAAAATCAAAGTTAAGGACCAGGTGTCCTTAACTTTTGAACTTGTATTCAAAGTTCTAGACCAAGTGTCCTTAACTTTTGAACATGGAATTCAAAGTTAAGGACCAAGTGTCCTCAACTTTTGAACTTGAAAATCAAACTTCAGGACCAAGTGTACTTAACTTTTGAACTTGGAACTCAAACTTCATGACCAAGAGTCCTACAATTTTTCAAAGTTCAGGACCAAGTGTCCTTAACTTTTGAACTTGGAACTCAAAGTTCAGGACCAAGTGTTCTTAACTTTTGAGCGTGTAAATCAAAGTTAAGGACGAAGTGTCCTTAACTATTTAACTTGGGATTCAAAGTTTAGGACCAAGTGTCCTTAACTTTTGAACTTGTAAGTCCTCAACTTTAAGATGTATTTTACTTAGGTCCTTAGTCCTAATTTTTATGTTCTTTTTCTGTCTTTGTAGTGTGATAATGGAAGGAGATCGTACTTTCGACTTTGATGTTTCGCGTAACTATTGGAAAGGAAAAGTTTACAGTATAAGGAAACAATAAAAGGTTGTTTTGTCGAGCAAGCAATGGAAGAAGTTGAGGGATGATAATTTTGGAATTTTTTTCGATTACAAAGTGTGAAGTTCTGTTTTAAACTTATTCATTGTGTGTTGCTTTAAAAAATTGTAAGCAATGATCCTAATTCAATGACATTCAGGGCTTCTGATCATGAAGTAAAGTTTACACGTGAATCATTTCATATAATTACTGGTTTAAAATGTTCTTCTTCAATGGACTTCATAGTTCTACGTGAAAAAGAGAATAGGCTTTCGAAAGTCTACTTCCGTGGGAAAGATAGAATTGAGTTAGGCGATTTGTTAAATTTTATTACTAGTCACCAAGATGGTACAACTGCATCATTTAGAGACAGCGCTGATGATGTGGTGAAGTTGGCAACAATTTATTTTGTTGAATCTGTTTTGATGGGGAAGCGCAAGAATCAGAATGTGTCTGAGCAGCTAATGAAAGTTCTAGATGAAAATGAACTCTGCTCCTCTTTCAACTGGGGCTCTCTTTGTCATGAAACGTTAATAAAATTATTGAAGAGTTACTTGAAGCCGAATGAGAATGAGAAAGATAAAGATAAGGACAAGGAATGTTATACTATACTTGGCTTCCCTTTTGTTTTTTTGTTTGGATTATGGAAGTATTTCTAATTTTCTAGGAAAAAAACTTGTGAACTTCAGAGAATGTGGGTATCCTCAGATGTTATATTATTCAGCTATGAAATCGCCACAATATGATTTCTATGTAAAAAATACTTTCATAGTGAAAATGTAAGTTAATCTGATTACTAGCAATTTTTTTGTTTATGTGTTTTTTTTTACCCCTCCCAAATTAGGAGGATCTATAGTGTTTCCACACTTCCCCTCCACGGTGACTCAAACCTAGGACCTAACGGTCGTAGGTGGAGGTGCTTACCAACTGAGAAAGCCTCACTTGTCTTGTTTATATGTTTTAGTTATGAAAACTTACGATTTTTTTCATATATAATAGTTGTATAAGTTGATCGAGGTTGTACCATTTATTTATGTTGAAGAAGATGCATAGCCTGTTAGTGTGCATGAGCCATCGTTTCAAGATCAAAGCTCAGTGCCTTCCTCCACACAATTTGATGAAGTCTTGCTTAAGGAAATTGTTAAAGTAGGTTTTCTGTCTTTGAATAGCATTAGCTTTTTATTTAATTATTTTTGCTTAAGAGACTTTTTTGTTTTCATGGTTTTTGATTCAGAGTTTATCAGAGAAGTTTACGAAGGATATGCACACCGAAGTTACTAGAATAAATCAAAGAATAGCTATATCAGAAACAAAGATTTAAAATAAAATCAAGGTAATATATCATTTATTTCAGTGCTTGTTACTCAAAGTTAAGTACCAAGTGTCCTTAACTTTTGAACTTGAAACTCAAAGTTAAGAACCAAGTGTCCTTAACTTTTGAACTTGCAACTCAAAATTTAGGACCAAGTATCCTTAACTTTTAAACTTGCAACTCAAAGTTGAGGACCAAGTGTCTTTATTTGAACTTACAACTCAAAGTTGAGGACCAAATGTCTTTAACTTTTAAACTTGTAAGTTAAAATTGAGGACCAAGTGTCCTTAACTTTTGAGCTTGGAACTCAAACTTCAGGACCATTTGTCCTTTTGAACTAGGAATTTAAAGTTAAGGACCAAGTCTTTAACTTTTGAACTTGAAACTTGAAGTTCAGGACCATGAATCCTTAACTTCTGAGCTTGGAACTCAAACTTCAGGACCATTCGTCCTTAACTTTTGAACCTGGAAATCAAAGTTAAGGACCAAGTGTCCTTAACTTTCGGACTTGAAACTTGAAGTTCAGGACCATGAATCCTTAACTTTAGAGCTTGGAACTCAAACTTCAGGATCATTCGTCTTTAACTTTTGAACCTGGAAATCAAAGTAAGGACCAAGTGTCCTTAACTTTTTAACTTGTAACTTGAAGTTTAGGACTACCTGTCCTTAACTTTTAACTTAATTTCTTTCACAGAATTTAAAGAAAGGCCTAGGAACAAAGATTGATACTTTGTTGAAGATTCTTATCAAAGCCTGATGAAAGGAACATAGAGAGAGAATCTGCTTCCAAGTAGTAAATATGCAGTTGATACAGAACCTACTGTTCCAATTTACAAAGATGCGGGTGATGATCAATGTGATGATACATATGTACATGCAGAAGATCTTTATGAAAGCGATTATAGAGATGCGCATATAGAAGATGAAACTGATATTGGCACTGAAATTGGGAAATGTTAGATATCGATTTTGAATTTGTTGTCATTGAAATTTATATTCAACAGTGTAATATATATAAACGTTTTTGTGATTACAAATATATATAGCATCTATCGATGGAATGGAAGTACAAGATGTAGTCGAATGTCAAGATCAGAAAAATCCAAAAGAGACATGAGTAACAGAAACAATTTGTAAATGTGGAGTGCAATCTCAAGATTTGGAAAATCCATTGGGAACAGATGTAAGTAAGATTGTATGCAAATGTGTTAAAGGAATATATGATCTGTCTACATCTATCACTTAAAGTGAACTTTGGAATTCAATATTATGCCAATCAAAGTTAGATGGAATTTTCATGATATGTTGAATGTTAGTTCTAGTAAACTATTAGTAAAGGGTATTAATTGTGAATGTTACAAAAAATTTTGAAGCTGCAAAGGAAGAAGATAGAGTGGACTATGACGACCCGACCCGTCGTCTCATAAGTTACCGCTCCATTTTCCCCGTTTTCTGCTTCTTTATGCTTCATTATCAGTGTCTTGTGTGAACGAGTTGGTTTGGATTGCTTTTAGAAGAAAATGAGACACTTAGTCTCTTTAAGGAAGACTTAGTTTGGAAAAGTCAAGTGAATATTGACTCATGTGCTAGAGGACTCGGATGTAATTTTTGGTGGTTCAGTTAGCTTCGGGGGATGATTTATGACTTAGGAGTGTGATCGGAAGTGATTTGGAGGTCCGGTATAGAATTTGACTTGAATTGGCAAAGTTAGAATTTTGGCGAATTTTGGTTGATAGGTGAGATTTTGATCCGAGGGTCGAAATGAAATTCTAAGAGTTGTTGTAGCTTCGTTAAGTTATCTGGGATGTGTATGTAAAATTTCAGATCATTCAGAGGTAATTCGTTTGGATTTTTGATCGAATGCGTGTTTCGGAAGTTTTAGAAGAACTTAGGCTTCAATTCGATGTAATTTGATGGTTTTGGGGTTGTTTGAGGTATTTTAATAATTGGAAAAGTTTAAATGATGTTATAGGAGGTGTTGGTGCTTTTGGTTGAGGTCCTGGGGGCCTCGGGGTAATTTCGAATGGTTAACGGGAAGTTTTAGACTTGTGAAGTTCAAGAATATCTGTTGCTTCTGGTATTTTCGCTTCTGCGGAAATGGACCGCACAAGCGGTACCGCAGGAGCGAGGGGAAAGTCGTAAAAGCGGGAAGGTCCGCAGGTGCGGATTTGGTGACTGCATTTGCAGGGTCGCAGATGCGACAAAATGACCGTAGATATGGCCTTTGGTATTTTAAAGGGATTTCCACAGTTGCGGAGGAATTACCGTAGAAGCGATCCCGCAAAAGTGGGTAACTGACCGTAGGTGCCATTTCGACTGGGCAGAAGGGTTTTAAATCATTTTGTTCCGCGATGTTAAGTTATTTTCCTTCATTGTTGAGCACCTTGAGAGCTTTTTGGGAGAAATTGAAGAGGGGTTTGACTGGGATTGATTGGAGGTGAGTCCTATGAATTAAAAACATGATTTAATTGTGGAATTTACCTTGAAATTCGTAGAAACTTGACTAAAATGGGAAGAACTAGGCTTGAGTTTTTGAAATTTTAAATTGCGATTTGAAGGGCCATTTGATCTCAGATCTGAGAGTTATTGATATGTATAGACTCGTGGCGAGATAAGGAACCTGTTCATGTGAAAATTTCTGAGATTCGAGAAGTGGGCCCGTGGCTTGGGTTTTGCTAATTTCGAGATTTTTGGTATTTTTTTAATTATTTTCGATTGGGTATTGTTTCCTTAGCATATTGTGATGTATTTGTTGTGGTTTTGATCAGATTCGACATGCGAGGAGGCCGATTTGAGAGGCAAGGGCATAGCGAGCTATAGTTTGGCCGGCTTAAGGTGAGTAATGACTATAAATGATGTCTTGAGGGTTTGAAACCCCGAATTTGCATAACGTGATGCTATATTAAGGTGAGACACACGCCGTATGATGAGCGTAGGGTCCATTACCACTGGGGATTGGGACTTGGTTCATCCCGATTGATGATTCTGTCGTATTTTGATGGAGATTTAATTATTATTATTATTATGATTTGGGCTAGTTGCCATGTTTGGGGCCTTGTGCCGACCTGTAGCACCGTTAGGGGCATTCTTACTAATTGACCTCACTTTACTTGTTAAAATCATAGCCTCAGTCATGTTTCTAATTAGTATAATATGAACTGGCTTTTGAAATTGCTAATCTGAAATGAAAGTAATATGTGGGCTGAGATCCCTATCTTATGTTAGTATGCCCAAGATGCTATGTTTATATTGACTAAGAGGGGTTGAGAACCCACTAGTGAGGATGTTTTTATACGTTATGGAGGACTGCACGCCGCAACAATATATTTATATGGATTGGGTTGCACGCCGTAGCAAATGTATATTTATATATATATGGATGGGGCTGCGCGCCACAACAATATAGCGCTTGGGCTGTAGGAGTCCCTCCGGAATCCGCACACCCCCCTGTGAGCGCAATCGACTATTATTATGGATCGAGCTGTGCGCCACAATAATATACGGATCAGGCTGGACGCCACAACGGTATATGTATAATTTCGATTGTTGTGAAAAATATATAAGTAGGTACCGAGGAGGAGTAATAAATAAATGAACAATAAGCCCGAGTAGAGATTTTGTACTTGATTAATACTTGTTTAGCTACATGTTTTACCTGGTATCAAGGAATTTCACCTGACTTCTTCATTATTTGTTGTTAAAAATATTGTTATTGCTTTGATATAGAACTGCTTATTGCTTTTACGTGATTTCATACTGTCAGTCATTATTTACTTTTATAACTCACTGGGTCGGAGTACTCACATTACTCCTTACACAGTGTGTGCAGATCCAGGTGTTCCTGAGGCGTAGTTCAAGCTATTTTGCAGTTCAGATTTCACCAGAGTTATTGAGGTAGTTGTATGGCATTCTCAGACCCAATTTCTTCCTCTATATCTCTTTATTTTTCTGCATTTTTAGATTGTTCTTGTATTAGACTATCAAACTCTTTTACTAGAGGCTTTTGACTCGTGACACCGGATCAGTGGCCTTTTGTAAAGATTATTATTATGGTTTCCGCATATTTTATCTTTATTTCAGACTTCTATTCACATCAGTTTGGTAATTAAATCCTATTAATCGGCATTGAATTGTTTAATAAAAAGGGATTGATTGTTGAATTGGTCGGGGTAGCCTAGCATGGTGTTGGGCGCCATCACGATTGGGGTTGGGGTCGTGACATAGACTATCAAGAGAGAAGTGAAGAACAATCTCAACACTTAGAAAATACCCAAGGAACAAGCATACGTGAGATTGCAAATGTATAAAAAGAACATATGATCTCTTTGTACCTCGCTCTCTTATCGACAATATTGGAAGCCAACAGAATGCTAGTGAAGATAATGATTTAACTGTCATGATCTTGACAGTTGCAAAATGTTAGAAAGAGTTTTTTTTTTAATTTATACTTGTTTGTTTTAATCAAAGGTTAATAACAATTACTAATTGTGTTAACTCTTGTAAATATTTTGTAAAATCTTGTGAACTAGCAATCGAAGATCATGGAGAACAGTTGCAATATAAAGAAAATGTACAGTTGCAAGATAAAGAAAATGCAACCAATATGTCAGCTCAATTGTCTGTTGAAAAAGTACATGAATGTAGCGTGGATGACACAGGTATTGATTGTGTCCTAAATATTAAATTCATAATTGAAATTGTCAATACATTTCAAAAATTATGTCTTTAGTTTTTGTCTCTTCATTTGACAATTCATTGTAAAATTTACGACTTGCAGCAAAATAATATATATGTAGTGTTGTCTGCAGAGTAAAACAAAAATGAAGCCCTTAACCAATATACCAAAAGGAAGAGAGATAGTTTTTTGATGGTCCATCATTTTCTATTCTTACTCCTACTCCTCCAACTATACAAAGTAGCGTTGTTGAGGGTTCGTGTATGGAGGGTGAAGGATATGTTGAAGAAGATCTTGGTCGAGGGAAAAGGAATAAGAAGCTTAGTTGGCAATTGAAATCTCCTTTTGAATAGGAAAGAAAAACAGGAACATCGATGGCGCACAATGAAAATACTCCCAAGAATACGGGCTGGATAAAATCAAAATATACTCGTAAATATATTTTTCATTATGCCAAAGATGATGCAAACTTATTGAAGAAATTCATTGGGTGGTTGGGCAAGGAGAAAAGGAAAGGTTGCAAAAACGTGTAAGTCCTTAAATGTATTTTATTATTTTTTAATTATCCTTAACTTTTGAGATTGCAAGTCTAAGTTCAGGACCAAGTGTCCTTAACTTTTAACTTGTAAATGTAAGTTCAAGACCACGTGTCCTTAACTTTTGAACTTGTAACTCAAAGTTCAGGACCAAGTGTCCTTAAGTTTTGAACTTGAACTCAAAGTTGAGGACCAAGTATCCTTAACTTTTGAACTTAGAACTCAAAGTTCAGGACAAAGTGTCCTTAGCTTTTAAACATGTAAGTCTAAGTTCAGAACCATGCATCCTTATATTTTTAACTTGAAACTTGAAGTTCAGGACCAAGTGTCCTTAACTTTTAAACTTGGAATTCAAAGTTAAGGACCACGTGTCCTTAACTTTTGAATTTAAAGTTAAGGACCAAGTGTCCTTAACTTTTGAACTTGTAACTAAAACTTCAGGACCAAGTGCCCTTAACTTTTGAACTTGTAACTTTAAGTTAAGGACTGTATATCCTTATCTTTTGAGCTTCTTAGCCTAAGTTCAGGACCTATTGTCCTTAACTTTTGAGCTTCTTAACCTAAGTTCAGGACCTATTGTCCTTAACTTTTGAGCTTCTTAGCCTAAGTTCAGAATTAGAGTCCTTAATTAGGAAATGAGAACTAACTTCTAACTTTGATATTTTTAAAAATTTCAGGGGAGAAACCGATATATGTGCTGATGATAATGGTATGAGAAAGAATTCATATAAATTATACCATCAAAAAATCAGTAGCAAAATGTTCTTCCTTGAGCTTTCATATAGTAGTTTTGTACTTGATGATAAGGTTCGATAATTCGCAAGGCATTTATTTTCTTTATTTTAATTTTTAATTTTTTAGTTATTTATGACTGATGGATTTGTTTTATTTTATTTTCAGCTTTTTATGAAGCATATTGACATTGCCCTGTATTATTTGAGAAAAAAAGGAATGCTACCACCCTCATGCCCATCCTTTTTGTTGCACAACTATAGATATATTTTTTGATAACTATATGGTACTTGTACATAAAGATTTCAATGAAGATGCTACAGATGAATTTTGGTGTAGTGATAATCAATTGTTTCTGACATCATATGTGTGGGGTGACAATCGTAGATGTGGAATTGCTTGGACAGAGGCTGATAAAATCTTTTTTCCATGTCGGCTTCCTTCAGAAGATGATGATATTGTGACACATTTCCTTTTGGGGGTATTGGACTTGAATGAGACAAAGATTGATGTGTACGATTCCATATATAGTGAGTCATATGAGGTAGAAATGAATCACATTGAAATGTATGCACGCATGATCCTCCACTTGCTAAAGTTCTCATAGTTTGAGAAAAATCACAAGTCTTTTAGAAATTCATTCAACAAATTTGATATTCAGTGGCAAAGATTACCACGCCAAACTGGATCATACGTGTTGTCATCTTATATACTCCCTCCGTTTCAATTTATGTGAACCCATTTGACTGGACACGAAGTTTATTA
This sequence comes from Nicotiana noctiflora, assembly GCA_032618575.1. NCBI lineage: Eukaryota > Viridiplantae > Streptophyta > Magnoliopsida > Solanales > Solanaceae > Nicotiana > Nicotiana noctiflora. The sequence goes on along the minus strand of JASVEL010008444.1, from coordinate 28,249 downwards.
AAAGAGAGAAGACTTTTGATCTTGTGGTGTAAAATGAGGCACCTTTATTTTGTGTGGCTATAAATCATTGCATAAAGGTAAATTGTTTCCAAATAAGGAAAGTGGTCATTCTTTTTGGCATGAACTAAAAAGGAAATAGTTTCACATAAATTGAAACGGATGCAGTATAATTTATATGTACTTTAGATTTATTTTATTAAAGAGATTGTTTGATTGACTCCACATCTTATATTTTTCTTAGGACTGATTGTGGTGCATTCCTTATTAAGTATGTAGAGTTGTTGATAATTGGAAAAGATGTGGAGAAATTCTAACCTGAAGACATAACAAAATTTATAAAAGAACTTGCAGCAAATCTTTGGGCACATAGAGAGTGGAAAAGAAATTCTGGTTACGATACACCGCCAGAAAATATTGGCGACGACTATGATAGTGAAAATGAATCTTCCTGCCTAAAGGAGCTGTAGTTTAGTTGTAAAAATGTTAGCTGCAGTTAATTTTTGGTATAAAATAGCTGTAAAGAATCCATATCAATTCTGAAATATCTTGTAAATTATTCACAAGACACTTTTATATTGTTTGCATAGTATAATTTTTGGTAACAGATATGCCAAATTATAGTTTTAGAAGTAATATAAAGGCATCATGTTACTGATTTCTTTGTTTCTGTCAAGTATTGATTTGTCCGTTTGCAATCCCTAAATTATGTGTATTGAGCTTGTAAGTATTAGTTAAGGACCAAATGTCCTTAACTTTTGAGCTTCTAAATCAAAGTTAAGGACCAAGTGTCCTTATCTTTTTAACTTGGAATTTAAAGTTTAGGACCAAGTGTCCTTAACTTTTGAACTTGGAATTCAAAGTTAAGAACCAAGTGTCCTTAACTTTTGAACTTGGAATTCTAAGTTAAGCACCAAGTGTCCTTAACTTTTGAACATGGAATTCAAAGTTAAGGACCATGTGTCGTTGGCTTTTGAATTTGGAATTCAAAGTTCAGGACCTAGTGTCCTTAACTTTTTAACTTGGAAATCAGAGTTAAGGACCACGTGTCCAAGTGTCCTTAACTTTTGACCTTGGAATTTAAAGTTCAGGGCCAAGTGTCTTTAACTTTAGAACTTGGAATTCAAAGTTAAGGACCAACTGTCCTTAACATTTGAACTTAGAATCCAAAGTTAAGGACAAAGTGTCCTCAACTTTTGAACTTGGAAAATAAAGGTAAGGACCAAGTGTCCTTAACTTTTGAGCTTGGAACTCAAACTTTAGGATCAAGCTTCCTTAACTTTTAAACTTGAAATTCAAAGTTTAGGACCAACTTCCTTAACTTTTAAACTTGGAATTCAAAGTTAAGGACCAAGTGTCCTTAACTTTTTAACTTGGAATTCAAAGTTTAGGACCAAGTGTCCTTAACTTTTGAACATGGAATTCAAAGTTAACGACCAAGTGTCCTTAACGTTTGAACATGGAATTCAAAGTTATGGACCAAGTGTTCTTAAATTTTGAACATGGAATTCAAACTTCAGGACCAAGTGTCATTAAGTTTTAAACTTGGAATTCAAAGTTAATGACCAAGTGTGTTTAACTTTTGAACTTGTAACTCAAAAGAAACAAAAAGCACGTAAGCGCAAAGAAATTTTGAAAATTCAGGACATCTGGTCAAATAAAAACAATCTAAATGAATCCTATTTATAGCAAAAACTTGAAAGAGTAGATAAACATAAGTGGATATATCCAATATTCTTTATGCTTCCTTGAAAATGGATGGACCGCCGGAGAATATATACAAGTTGTTCTATTACGGCCAATTCTTCTACAATGACCACATTTGGATGTTATTTTGGATGACTCGGTAGTTGAATATGCCTTTTCTTCTACCTTCTACCTGGTGGAACTTTGAAATCTTGGGGTTTAATTTGTGACTTAACACTTTCTGGTACAATCCAAGAATCAGTATGTCATATAGGATGTATTTGTCTTTCATATGTTTTTCAGCCAAGATTCCTTTAAGTACCAGTGCGAGCAAAAGTTGGACTTCTTGATGTTTCTCTTCTCGATAGCTGCAATTACATGTATGCATGGTAATTTATCACATTGAAACTAAACACAATCACATGTCCTTTTGTTTAAGTCCACCAAGAAAGTAATTCCTTCTTCCTCAACTCTAGAATGCCATGAATTAATAGGGAAGACCTTAAATGTTGAAAAATTATAAGTTAGTACATTATGTTATTATCATTAAAATATTAAGCTAAACAAAGAGCATAATACTTGAATTCAAAGTAAATGCTAATTCTATTTTTTTTCTTCAATTCCTCTTCTACCCAACAAGAATCATCATAAAAAGTTCCTTCTGCTTCATTTCTTCTTTCATAAAACCAACGTTGTAGATTTACTTGGATGAAATCCATCATTCTTAATATAGGTAGCTCCCTTGCTTCTAACAACACATAATTTATTTACTCAACTATGTTTGTTGTGATCATGTCATATCTTCGTCGTGGACAACAAGAACGTGCCCATCTTTCTGGTGGTTCTTCCATCAAGTAGTCGTATGCCTTCTTATCTTCTTTTATTATATCTGACATGTATAGATCAAAGTCTTTGTGCATGTATACTCTTGCAGGACTTTGGAAAAGTTTTATGACCCCACTTTTCACTTTCCTTCGGTTTAGGTTCTGTTCCACCATTTCTATCTCTTTCCTCCGGTATTAAGTAGATACAATCCCATGGTGGCTTTCAGGATATACCTTTGTAATGTCATATGCATAGATTGATGTCTGTCTGATAAAAAAATTAAATTGTCTCGACTCTCAATTGCATTACGAACCTCACTAAAGTATCACTCATAGGAATTGTTATTTTGAGATTCTGTAATTCCAAAGGCTAGTGGAAAAAATTGATTATTTGCATCATTTGAAACTGAAATCATTAAAACGCCATGAAATTTTGACTTCAAAAAGTTGCATCAACAGAAATCACTCGTCTACAATAATTCCAACCAATTATTGATGATCCATATGTATAAAATATATAAAGAAACCTGAAAATACAGTATAACAGAAGGTTAACAGAAGTTAAGGACAACCTGTCCTTAACTTAGTCTACCAAGGTCATAAGTTAAGGACAACTAGTCCTAAATTTTAGGTTACAAGCCCAAAAGTTTAGGACATGTAGTCCTTAAGTTAGACTAACAAGATCAAAAGTTAAGGACACTTGGTCCTTAACGTAGAGTTACAAGTTAAGATGTTAAGGACATGTAGTCCTTAACTTAGAGTCACAAGTTTGAAAGTTAAGCACATGCCATCCTTAATTTTTTAACTTGCAACTCAATGTTAAGGACCAAATGTCTTTAGCTCTTTAACTGCACACATCAAAGTTAAGGGCATAATGTAAGTTAAGGACATCACGTCCTTAACTTTTTCATTGCACACATCAAAGTCAAGGACAATACGTCCATAGCTTTTTCACTGGTTAAGGACAACATGTACTTAATTTTTTAACTTGCAACTTTAAGTTAAGGACCAAGTGTCCTTACCTTTTTCACTACACACGTTAAAGTTAAGGACGACACGTTCTTAACTCTTTCACTGGTTAAGGGTAGCATGTCCTATAGTTTATAAAAATATGTTGTTGTCGTCTATCTTTATGTTAATATATGTTCCCGGGTTTTTACTTTTTATCATATACAAGTATGAAGACAATAATTCATAATTCTCTTTAGGAGTTCCTCTTATTAAAGCTGAAGCACGTTGAATAGCACGCCACGCCTTGTGATACCCAATGTCTAGTCCATGCAATTTTTGCATTTCTGGCATGATAAGAGCTGGTGTAACTTCAAACCTTGGGCCTTGAAGATTGTCAATAATGTAACCACTAATCAACTTTGAAGTTGCACGCCTTTGATCCGCTTTTATAGTGTTAACTGAGCAGTCATGATTTTTCTCAATCTTTACTATCTTGAACAATATTGAATCTTTAACTTTGAAAGCACGCACACACCACCCACAACTATCATCATTGAATTTCAACAAATATCTTGTTGAGCTTGATCTAACAACCGTGAATTCAAAATGTTCTTTAATTGCTATATTCAAAAAATAGTTAATTATACTTTTCTTTTATTCAAATATTGATCCTACTTTTATTTCATCCAACGAAACATTTTCTCTTAATATCATAGTTGGGGATACTTTTTGTTTTGAATTTGAGCTTCGTCTAGCTAGTTGAGTAGAGGTTTATTCAGCAACTTCTTCTATTATTGGTGTATTCTCTAAGACTTGAATACCCAAAGCTTGTTCGTTGTCAATCTCTATAATGCTTTGTCCTTCTAGTTGAATACTATCAAATATTTGAAGCACCTCTTCAGTTATTGGTTAAGCTTCAGCCATATCTATTTTCATTATCTATTGGCATTTGTTTTTGTCACGCCCCAAATCGAGGGGCATGACCGGCGCCTAACCGGGAAGCCCCAGTCAAGCGGACCTGGGTGTCTTTCTAACCCACGCATTGCCCCTGTATTGCTCATTACTTAAAACCCAAAGAATTAACCAATTTATAATAGAAATCACACTTTTTAACAAACATAACAGCACGCTTAGTTTCTTACAAGTTTACAGTTTACAACGCCTGACATATATTTACATAAGACCGTAATCCCAAAGTTTACTATCTACAGAGCCTCTAAGATACAAAAGATTGATACAATACCTGCCGGTAACAAGGCTCCAGCTATACCTTATAAAATATCAAAATAAAAATCCGAAATAGAAGTGACATGAGCCATGCAGGGCCCCGAGAGGAAAGGGGCTCACCAAAACAGCCAGTGGAAGGTAAAAGAGTTCTACTACGATGAGCTGAAGTACCTGCTACGGATCCACCTACAATCATAACACGAATGTAGCGTCCCCGGCAAAAGGGACGTCAGTACACTGGAATTGTACTGGTATGTATGGACAAGCTTTGTCCCAAAGTAAACTTACCATAAACAAATAAATCGCAATAATAGAACAACCAACAGATTTACTAAGAAATAATGAAGCGAGCCAATCACGTTCCCACATTTAATTTGTTTCAAGAAATCCTCAGCCCATGTACAACTAGAGATCAACAAGGAAGGAAATAATCAAACATACACGGAAAGCACAATCAAGTCAAACAAAGGGGCAATCAGTGCCCCACAGGTTGCAAACTCTCATGCCGTCTCCTTTCACAATTTCACATCAATGATTTCACAATTGTATTCATATCAATTTCAATGGTGATTTCGATCGCTTTCCACCCTTATTACCTCGGCCACCCTTATTATCTCGGCCACCCTTATCACCCCAACCCACACCTTATTACTTCGTGTTGCGGTGCATAACCCGATCCCACCGTACAATTTCAAATCACAACAATCATAAACAACAAACAAGAGCACTACACAAAGATCACAAACAAGGGCAATAAGTGTGACGACCCGGCCCGTCGTCACGAGAATTACCACCCCGTTATGTTGTAAATGCATGTTTTATGATTTTATATCAGTGTTAGAGTCTATCGGGTGAGTTAGGAGTGAATTGGATTAAAAATGAGGCATATAGCCTTTTGAAGGAGACTTGAATAAGGAAAGTCAACCCGGAGTTTGACTATTTAGTTAGAGGGCTCGGAATCGGACTCTGATGATTCGGTTAGTTCCGGGAGGTGATTTGTGACTAAGGGGAGCGATCGGAATTGAATTTGGAGGCCCGGTGTAGAAATAGGCTTGAATTGGCTAAGGTTGAATTTTGGCGAAATCCGAACGGTAGGCGAGATTTTTATCCGGGGTCGGAATGGAATTCTGACAGTTGCAGTAGCTTCGTTAGGTGATTTTGGATGTGTCTGCAAAATTTCAGGTCATTCGGACGTTGTTTGGTCGGGTTTTTGATCGAATGTGTAATTCGGAATGTTTTAAGGAATTTAGGCTTGAATTTGATGTGAATTATGGGTTTTGGTGTTATTAGACGTGTTTTGAGGATTGGAGCAAGTTCTAATAAGGTGTTAAGATGTGTTGGTGTGTTTGGATGAGGTCCCGGGGGCCTCGGGGTGTTTTCGGATGGTTAAACGGAAGAAAATCATGGAAATTTGCAGGTTTTGACTCTGGTTCTGCTGTTTTCGCTCCTGCGGAAATGGGGGCGCAGGAGCGAGTCCGCAGGAGCGGACGAGGGGGCGCAGGAGCGCTTGGCATCGCAGAAGCGGAATCTTTTCCGCCGAAGCGGCATCGCTGGTGCGAGTGGGTGACCGCAGAAGTGGACTTGATGAGTAAGGGGAAAGTCCGCAGAAGCGGATTATTGACCGCCTGGGCGAGTCCGCAGGAGCGGACTCTGGTGCGCAGAAGCGGGAGTTTTTGCAGAAGCGGAGGATCAATCGCGAAAGCGGACGCGCACAAGCGGTCCTTTTCTCGCAGAAGTGGAATTGGCCGGCTAGGCCTGGAATCGCTGAAGCGACCCTTTGGTCGCGGATACGGACTCGTAGGAGCGGAATTTTGTCCGCAGAAGCGAAAATCGCTGTGAGTTAAGTGTATCAGAAGTTAGAAAAAATTTCAGAACATTTCACACATTTGGGTCTCGGCTTTAGAGGCGATTTGGGCGATTTTGAAGAGAAATTCAAGGGAAATCATCAGGTAATCAACTATGGACTTAAACTATGATTAGTATTGGTAATATTATGCAATTATATCATGAAAATGAAGGAATTTGGGGTAATTTATGGAGGATTTAGACCTAGGCTTGAACTTTAGAAAATCAAGGTTTTGAATGGCCAAATGGAGTCCGAATTTGGTAAAATTGATATGCTTAGACTCGTATCGAGATGAGGGTTCCGAATATGTGACTTTTGTAATTTTTCGACAAGCGTACCGAAAGTCGGGTTTTGACAACTTTGGGAATTTTGATGTAAATTGAGTTGTATTGATTGGGTGTCGTCCCATTGGCCTAATTTGTTGTATTTCTACCGTATTTGATCAGATTCTACGCGTGCGGAGCTTGATTCTCGTGGCAAGGGCATTGCGGAATAGTCGTCGCGCTGTATTGAGGTGAGTAATAGATGTGGGTGATGACCGGCGGGTTCGAAACCCCGGTATACCACTTTGTGACGCTGTATAGCGGCGAGACACGCACACTGTTGAGAGTGCGGGGTCGATCATGAACTGGAGACTATATATTAGTCCAACCTGTTGATACTGTATTATTGGCTATTCTCGAGCCGTTGAACCTCCTTCTTGGACGGTTGAGTATATTGTGGGCTGTGAGCCAGTTATTGGATCCCGCGAGGATCGTTATCATTGTCTTATCATATAGACATGCTAGTTTACTACTAGTCCCCAGCTATTTTTGTTATTATGCTAATTCCAATCTCTGGAACTTGATATTACTATTTTCCAACTGAAAAATGATAAAAGAGTTTTCAAAAACTACTTTTGAGCCTGCGAGGCTGTATCTGCATATTAGCTGACTAGTAGTGGATCGGGCTGCGCGCGGCAGCGAGATATATGTTGGATCGGACTGCACGCCGCAGGAATATCTCTATGAGATGTGCTTGGGCTGTAGGAGCCCCTCCGGAGTCTGAACCCCCACAGTGAGCACGGGTACCCAAAATTGGAGTCGGGCCACGCGCCGTAGCGGTCATATCATGCATTGCATTGCATTTAGCTACATCTGCTAGCTGTTATGCTATTTATTGGTATTTGTTGGCACAGGTACAGTGAATATTGATTCTATGACAGGGTAGCTGATTATAGCTTTACATAGTGCTTTATTGCGGATTTCTTACCTGCGCTGTCTTACCCTTGTTTATTACCCAGTACTCATTTTACTCCCTGCACCTTGTGTGCAGATCCAGGTACCTCTCAGCAGTGATCCAGTAGCTGTGCGAGGCGACGTTTGTGGATATTCGAGGTAGCTGCAGAGTCCGCAGGACCCGATATTCCTTCTTACTGTCTTGATTTTGTATTGACTTTTCTTTCCGCACTTGGTATCTTGTAAACCTTTATACACTCATGTTCGATAGAGGCTCATGACTCTTGACCCTTCGGTCTATGGAAGTTAGTATATTTTGGGACTTGGTTTCCCCGCTGTTGGTATAAGTATTACTATTGTTTCATATTTTGAAATGCTTAAATGGGTTACAGAGAGCTTCTAGCTCCATTGTTAATATTGATTGGTCAGGCTGGCTTAGCAATGTGTTGGGCGCCATCACGACCGGATTTGGGGTCGTGACAATAAGCAAATTACATATTGGTTCATGTTTCCAAATACTTTTCAAGCTGGTACCACAACAATGTTATAATGTTTCCATATCCGAGAGTATCAATACCATTATGTTCAACAGTTCATCAACAATTCGAGTTGTTCATTAATTTCCTTTTTCATCTTTCGGTTCACATCCCATACCACACAACACATAGCTCAAACCAATTGAACACCCAACAACTAAATCAAAAGAATCACACCACAGTTCTCATAATTGTCACATACCAAATGAATTGTACACATACGGGCGATTTCACAAGGATCAAAGTTAGCCATACATACCTGGAGTCGGATTTACTTTCTTCAATCTCTTACTTTAAGTTCACCCAAGTTATCCTATGTTTCCAACTTTGTTTTTGCAAAACTCTTACTCCTACCCACTCCTTTTTACTTTAGAAATTGGGAAAGATGACACTTGCACTAGGATTTTTTGGACCAAGCGATTAGAAAATGATCCTTGAAGGTTGTTAGGTTTCTCTCTCAAGAATCTCTCTTTCCTCTCTCTTGAATTTGAGAAAATGAAGTTTTGAGGTGTTTTATTAAAGAAGGAATCGGGTTAAAATTTTAGAAAAATCTGGGCCGAGTCAAATCTGCGATCGCAGAATCAACATGCAGTCCGCATAATGGACCGCAGAATTGCTCCTAAAAATCACCTGTTCTACTACGATATGCAACCAGATTGCGGTCCGCATTCGTGTTCTGCAGTCGCATAGTGCACCGCAGAATTGACCTTCAAAAATTCTTAAGGAATTATGCGATGGTTTTGCGGTCCGCCTTTCTGTTGTGCGATCACATATTGGACCATTTTTTCAACACCAATTTTGGAAAATATTCTGTTACACTCTGCGGTAGGAATGCGGTCCGCATAGCAGATCTGCGACCGCATTCTTGATCGCAAGAATTGACATTTTCTGGAAAATTTTATTCTTTCGATTTTTAAATCTTAGATCACTACCAAGGGTCCAAACCGCGGTGAGAAAGCTCACCGTGAGAATTCTACACATTCCTAACTCATTATTCGGATCATGACACCACGGGTTACTAGGTTTTAAGCACAAAAAATTTACGGGGCCTTACAGTTTTGATTGTCATATTGCTTTTCTTTGTTGACATGTTCAAAGGTGCTTGTAGATCCAAAAACTCTTTCCGAAACATCAACAATGAAACGACAACCCTTGAAGAGTGAATGACGTTTTAGTAACTCTATACATGTGTGAAGATCTAAATCTTAGGATACAAACATTCCCTTGCTTGTTCCCAGGTTGATATCAAACCATATCATTGCTTCAAACTTGTCTCTATCCAATTCAATAACTTTAAATACCTGTTTAATGAAATTTTCAAATCGAATTGCCTCAGGTACTAGAACAAGCTTTGTTTGATGATCAAGATACTTATAGTCTGCAGTCTATCTACCATTAAAAGCAGCTATAATACATATTGTTTTCATCCTGCAAGTCAAGAGAATGGAAAATTCAGGACATATTTACAGAGAAATCATTGTATAAATTAAGGACATGAACTGTAAGTTCAGGATCAAGTATCCTTAAATTATGAACTTGGAACTGAAACTTCAGGACCAAGTGTCCGTAATTTTTGAACTTGAAACTTGAAGTTCAGGACCACGCGTCCTTCACTTTTAAACTTGGAAATCAAAGTTAAGGACCAAGTGTCCTTATCTTTTGAACTTGAAACCTGAAGTTCAGGACCATGAATCCTTAAATTTTGAGCTTGTAACTCAAACTTCAGGACCATTCATCCTTAATTTTTGAACTTGGAAATCAAAATTAAGGACCAAGTGTCCTTAACTTTTGAACTTGAAACCTGGAGTTCAGGACCATGAATCCTTAACTTTTGAGCTTGGAACTCAAACTTCAGGACCATTCGTCCTCAACTTTTGAACTTGGAAATCAAAGTTAAGGATCAAGTGTCCTTAACTTTTGAACTTGAAACTTGAATTCAGGACCATAAATCCTTAACTTTTGAGTTCCAAGCTCAAAAGTTAAGGATACATGGTCCTAAACTTTTGCAAAATCAGGACACTATGTCCTTAATATTCAGGACACTAAATCCTTAACTTTATGTCCTCAATATTTATAGAACAATCACAGGGTGCGATGTCCTTAATGTTATCAATCCAGAAAAGCAAAAAAAATCAATTCCTAGCATCAAATTCCGAGTAACGAAATAAAAATCAACAGAAACAAACAAAAGCATAACTTACTGTAATTTTATGCCAATTTTTGGACGAGAAGCTACTACAATTTTGGACGATCACGGTCTCTGCTGCTGCTATAGTTTGAAATTGGAAGAGAAGCTACTGCAATTTTGGACGATCACAGTCTCTGCTATTGCTTTGGAAGTTAGTAACTTGCTTCTGTTGTTGATCGTTAATAAGGAGCGTGGGTATAAGCTTATAATATAAGGGTATTTTTGTCCAGGCAGGTAAAAAATTATTAAAATAGTGGCTGAAGACGAAAGACAATTAAAATAGTGGCTTAAAAATAAAGATATGTTCTATTAATATATATCTGTGCACATCGCCCTAAAATAACTTCTCATGGATCTTTGGTTAATGAAGTGTTGTTCACTATGTGAAGCCTAATAAGATAGCCTAATCCTGATAAATTTTGTACATACTTTAGGACTTAAATTGTAAATTCTTATTCGGACTATCTCTTTGATCTAGACATTTTAATTTCATATGATTTAATTCTATATTACAAAGGTGATTGAAATGGGTTGTCTCTTAATTTAGTATATGAAATTAAAAAAGAATACTAAAATGAATTAAAGTTATAACATATTTTTTTATTTTAGCTGTGTACTTTTAATGGGATATGATGTTACATCTTGTATACAGGTAAAGCCGGAGGTAAGAAGTACCCCGATTTTTCTGTGGAGCGAACAAAGAGAGGACATAACAACGCGTACTTAAGAATGAAGCCGGGTGCCTCCCGTATCAGAGCTCGAACCAAACACCTGCCTCCGGAGCCATTGAGGCCATGCCCTCGGAGCTATCGAGATCATGCCCATGGACCTGATTTGAATAACGTGACATTGGAAAGCATTGTCAAACGACCACACACGATCAACAAAGACCATGATATCGTGCCCAACAGGGTATCACGGGGTGAATCTCAGCTCGTATCAATGGTAGATCAGTGATTAGCCAGAAGATCAAAGATGTACTTAGGGTAAAAGTCCCCTGCTATATAAAGGGAAAGCTGACTATTCATTAGACACTTTATAACACACATACCAAGGTAATATATTTCCTTTGGTTGTACAAAGTTCTTGTTCTTATTCATAGTTCTTCATAGATATTTGGCTCTGAGTCGAGGGAAGAACAATCACTTAGCTCATACCCGAGTTCGGACTTAACATTACAACTGGTTTGATTATTTGTTTTACCTTTATTCGTTTATATTATTGATCATTTGTATTGGATTAATCGACATATCCTTAAAATTGCGTACAAATTTATTTGTTATCCATTTTAAGGGTAAACAAATCTACTTTACAAAAAATAATGTGGAAACTTTGAATTCACACACACAAAAAAAAATTGGAACTTGGGAATGTTAATTCGTTAAGAGTCTGTTTGGAAAGCCACCCTGTAATTGGAATTGGTGTAATTATTAGGGTAGTAATTACACAACCTAGCAATTATATGTTGTGTAATTACGGCGGCATGTTTGTTTGTTATAGTGTAATTACAGTGTAATTACGAGTTTACTGTTTGGTTGCACAAGCGTAATTACACTGTTAGATTAAATTTTAAATTAAGTAATTATCAAAACTTACAAACTAATATAATAAATATATCCAATAAATTTTAATAAGTATAAATGATGTTATATATGATATTTAAGATGTATATTTTTTCGTGAATATACATTAATTAGTAATCTTATAATTATAAATTACATTGTAAAATAATATATATATATATATATATATATATATATATATATATTAAATAATAATATTTAGTTTAGATACATACAAAAACTAAAAATATACGTTTTGTAAGAATATCATGAAATTCATGATTGACAAAATAAATTAATATTTATAAATATAGTGTCATAACATTATTCAAATGTTTGGAAAAATTAATATATCAGTTCTAACAAAAAAAATGAACAACATGCAATGTGAGCCAATAGTACTAAAACAAGTAAATTGGAACCATGAATATAACAAAATTTCAAAAATAAAAATAAAATAAAATAGTTTAACATATGTCAAATTCTAACATAATAACAGTAAATCCCACTATAACTTAAGATGAGAGAACATAATAGTTTATAATAATATTCAATAACGAAATTCCTCTTTTATTGCATCATTCATTATGCCAAATTATTAATGACTCATTATTTTTAATATTAGGAAGTGTAGTTCAAAACATAGAACAATAAAATAAATAAAAAATAAAATATGAGCAATTACAAAATCACAAGAAGTGACGATAGAGAAATAAAAGATAAATAATGTACAAATAAAAATATATTTAAAATTTCAAAAGAAATTTAAAAGTAAAAATAAAATTAAAAATAATAAAAATAAAAGTTATCAAGAAAATAAATTAAAATAAAAACAAAAAGAATAAAACTAAAAGGGCAATTTTATAATTACACAGTGGAGTTACCATCAATTCTCGCCTCAGTGTAATTACACCCTTCAATTACACCAAATTCTCCATACCGACAAAATATGGTCAAATAAAATACCAATATGTATAATTACACCTAATTACACCTAAATCAATTTCCAAAGTGGCTTTCGAAACCGGCTCTAAATAAATTAATCAATTCAGACTGCAATAGACAATAGTTAATGTATTGTCTAATAGAGGAAGTTTGTTATCGTTACGTTGTAATATACTAGTAACATAATAACTGCCCTTTATGAGATGTAAAAACTTCGCATTTCTCTCCCACTTTCCTGTTATTCTCTCTTTCTCTCTCTCTCTCCTTCGGCATATCAATCTCTCCCCATTGAAGAATAATCTCAGATTCCAAAGTAAGAATCATCAATCAATATTATAATTACTTCAAATTAGGTTATGTTTTATTTTTTTCAGCTGAATATATCAGTTATTTTCCCTCTTCTTAATGTTTATTTCAATGCAATCATTATGTGATGATCTGGGTATTTTATAGTAACATTCTTTTATGAAGATTATATTTTGAATTTGGGATTTGTTGATTCTTGGAAATTACTGAGTTTTGTATATTCTTGATATTCTGGTTGGCCTAATTAGTCCGGTTACCATTTATGTCGTATGGGTTTGTTGTTGAATTTGAACTGCTTCTGCCTTTTTTGATTTATGGGCTTCTGATGCTACCAATCACTTGTAAAGTCTGTATCTTGTCTTGCCAGCAGCATTTTTTGTTTCTGATGTTTTGCTTTGACATAGTGGCTTCTGCTTTGGATTGATGAAAACAATCTGTTTTCATAAATTTTTGAATATACACTACTGCACATGATGCATTTAGTGTGATAGAAAATGCTTCCCGCCGTAAATGTTTTACTTTGAGAAGTCACTTTTAGGACCATTTTTAAGTGTTGGTTGGTATAAACGTTTGTTGTACGTGGTAATCCTACAAGGTGTAGGATAAGGCGTAAAGATAGTGTCTTGACGACACTTTTGAGTATTAAATATGTATAATTATTTAATTGCAAGCTCAGTAACTAAAACGAGCTATGGGTTCGGTGGCAGTTCAGAACCCATAAACTTCAAATCCTAGCTCCTCCTATGCCTGTAACATGCATATCTTCCTTAAGTGTTGCAGGTTACTGACTCATTACATGTGAGTTCTTTACAACAGGTGGTCACATTAAAGGAGAACATCTTGTTAGAGAGCAATGAGCCAGCGCCCGTCTGCACTTACAAGACCAACTTCAAGTATGATCTCGCTGCTCTATCGAAGTTTTGTTTCGATGCTAATTTAGCACTGTATTAGAGTAGTTGTTTCCCTGCAACCATCTTATTGTGTCTTATGTGTTGTTCATGATGTATCTGGAAACTACAATCAAGAGACTTATTGTGAATTGCATTATCTAAGCTTGATAAAACTGCAAGTTTATAATGCTTCGTATGAATGTATAAATAAATACTTCTCAATTCCTGGGACGATAAGTGTTTATGTGAAGTAGCTGCCTGTAGTTACAGGCACATGCAGAAATGGTGGCAGTTGAATATGATTCATGCTGTTTAGTGAGTTAGCTATAATATTGTAATCCAAATATTATATCAGCCCTTCTATAGGGCATCATGCCATGTCGTTGTATTAGAGGAAGTACAAAACAGCCATTAGATTGGTAACGGAACGAGAAATTTGATTTTTAATTGAAACTTTGTGTCTGCAGTTCTTGCACATTTATGCACATACTCAGGCTCCTCGTTGGTTATTAACAATTTAAAATGCTCCTAGGAGAATATCATGCACACTCTTTAGAAATCAAGCATATCCTGTTTAGTTCTGGTTCATGTTCAATTTCTTATGGTTGTGGCGGTGAGCTACAACCTACAAAGACCTGGTCATTCAACTGAGTTGTGAAAGAAAATGTTGAAGAAAATGCAAGCTTTGTCATAGAACACTTCCATTGAGACTGGAGAGACTCTTTGTGTTCAACATGGGGTAAAGAGGTCCAGTTCTCTTGCTCTATAAGGGAATTGGAAGCAGTAGGTGGATCTTCTACAATCATGTTTGGTCTAGAGTGGCTTATTGCTGCCTGATTCATGTTTCTTTTATCTCTACTGTTGTTTAATAGATAGGTTATCTGTCTCAGCTTAGAAGTTCACATGAAAGTTGAAATGATTAAACCAAAGAGGAATTACGTATTAGCCATGTAGGTGGATCCCATGTCTGTACTGAAGATTTGATTGTTAGACCATTTTGAGCGACTGGAATGTATGCACTCGTCTTTTGATGCTGCTGTTTACTTCACAAAATGATTGACAAATACAGATCCATTTAATTGAGAGTAAAACTACACCCTGCTTGTCAGAAAAAAAAAATAGTAAACACCCTGTTTATCTTTTTGATGGTTACTCGACTATAATTTCTACAACTGTGCATGTTGCTAGATGGCAGGAGTCCTTTGTGAGAAAAAAGAGGATTTGGAGTTATAACTTTAACTTCGACTTACAAATTTTCTTGTCCTCTTATCATAAATGAGAGTTTGTGTGGTGCACTGACAGATTCTTGTGCAGTTTGTGATAGTTCTGTGCTTCTATTTCTTCCAACTAACTGCTGTGTTTTGTTACAAACTGATAATTTGATCTTTATTGGTCTCAGTGTATCATGCTATAAGCTACTACCTTGTACCTCCAACCTGTCCACTCTTTGAACTATTAGAATTTATCTTTTACTTTTTGTGTGATGGTAATTGTAAATTTTCAGGTAAAAGAAGACTGAAAGATCTTTTGCTTCAAAAAGATAATCGTGTATGTGCTGATTGTGGTTCTCCAGACCCTAAATGGGCGTAAGTTTCAGCACCTGATGCCTATCTTTCTGTTTGTAGAAGTGTGGATGTTTTTTTGGATGATAACAGGATAAGAAATACATAATCCACATATCTAAGGATTTTATAATTGTATTTTATGAGCCTCTCTCTATATATACATATATTTGAACTTTTAATATTCTTTTTATTTTCCAGGGTTTTGTCACTTTCTTAAATGTAGCTTTCTTTATTGTTTCTTTCTATTCTACTATAACTCCTGCCATGTACATCATGGAGCTGTTCCTTTGAGGACTGTAATTTTAGCTAGCAAAGCTTCCATCTTATAGATACCACCTGTTTATACATATATTTGTCAGGTTAAGTGAATAAAAAAAGTTATTAGATGTAAAGGCATTTATTCCAGTTCAGTGACCAGCATTGAAGGTTAGCAAGTAAAGACCATATTGGCAAATCATAATAATGATATGGTGAGAACAAATTTATCTGTTGTAATCACGGTAAATGATAACTTGACTCCTTCCTGATATAAGCTTCTGGCCTTAACTACCCTGTTGGTGTAGCATGTTACTACCATACCCTAGTCTATGGATCATAACTCGAGCCATCCATTTAGTAATGCTTAAAAGGGTAAACAAAATGGGATGGTGCAAATTAGGAAGAATAAACTTAGAGGTCCAGACATATAACGTCAGTTATTCTTGGAGAAAAAATAGTGACTTGGCATGCAAACTTCTGAATTCCAGAGAGTATTTTAAGTTTTAAGTAAGTGTGTAAACAATGGAAAAAGATGGGGGATGGGGTACAATGGCTGAAATAGCTGTTGCGCTTTAGCAGTTGGGGGCCAATTGTGACTTTATTGATGCCCCCCACCTCCCACCCCCCTTTTCCTTTCAAGTGGTCCAGTCTAGCCCACGTTCCAAAGATCCGTCCAGTTGAAGAAATGGAGGGACTGTGTTAGCTCCCCTGGGCCAAGCCAGTCTTGACTCCCTAAAGAAGGCTAGGGCCAGTTCTAGGCCCCGCTTACCAGGTCTGATCAGACAGTAAGGAACATGATGACATTGGTTCAAACTTAAAGAGTGTTTATTTAATTCCTGTGTGCAGTTGCCCTAGACTTCTTTCTCCCACTAAAGTATCTAATTTTTGAAAACTAATTTAAGAAAAAGAAATAGAAACTATAATTAGAATAGACGGGAGCATAAGTGATACAAATATCCCTCTGGTTGTTTCTGTTCCAAGTATCTCAAAGTAATTTTCTCCTTTCTTTCGTTTCTCTCCCTTATTTTTATAGTGCTTGCATTGTATTCCTCAATCCCAGGTCGACCAATATTGGCGTTTTCATATGTTTAAAATGCTGTGGTGTGCACAGAAGCCTTGGAACTCACATTTCAAAAGTAAGTTTTCCAGGGCTAGTTGCTGTCCATATTTCCTCCTCTTTAGAGCTGATGCTGTCCATGATTTACAGCTTGAACCAAGCTTTTTTAATTGAGATGCATATGCAATTTAGTTTTATGGATTTACTTTTTCTATGCATAGAGCCTAACATCCTTTTTTCCATTTTCTTCCTAATTGACTGCAGACTGATGCTTTGATGTTCTAAATTCTATAGTGATTGTTACTATAACCATTTCCATGGTAGCATAAAACCAAGTTCTTGTAGCCTTGAACTATTCGTTTATAGTAGTTAACTAAATTGGTGGCATGGAACCATGCTATTGCTTCCTAGCACTGTCAAATGCTAAAGTGTTTTTTTTCCACCTTTATTCTTTATTATACCACACGGCACAAGCATGCCTGGAAGTTTGCGCCCATGTTCGTTAAAGAAGGAGAACAGGATGGCAAATAAATTAGTGACTGATCACTTTCCCTGCCTGACGCATAATTTACTGCTGTTGGCAGGTTTCCAGCTATAATGTCCTGCTAAACCCTATCGGAAGTCATTGAAACATTCGAATTATATGATACTTTTAATTTCTTATATCACTTTGCCAACATTACATCAAAAGTTGAACAAGCATTTTTCTTTTCGTGCAACGTGTTCTATCTTATTGCATCCTGGCACATGCTGCCCTGCTAATTGTCTTCTGGCAACCTGACTACAGATAACTCTCTGATCCCCCCAGTCTCTATGTGTTTCAATATTTCTAGACGTGGGCATTGAGTTATATTGACCCAAAAAATTTCTGCTACCCTTAGTTTGATTTTGTTTTTAAGTTAAAGACTAGGATTAGTAAAGCACTAAATTTCTCAGTTTCCTTTAGCTTACTACATAGCAGGTATCCAAGGACATAGACCTAGGAAAGGTCATTCCCTTGCCTTAACTCTCTACTCTTTCTTCTAAAAGGTCATGTTACTATAATTCTGAAATTGTCGAGAGTGTAGATCATGTTTCCCTGGTGCATTTTTATTCCCTTCCCTACAGTAATACTATTCTTATAAATGCAAGCTCTGAAGTCTGATCTTCTTGCAATTGTATCCCTCCATCTTATGACTATGACGTTGCAGGTTTTGTCTGTGACATTAGATGAATGGTCTGACGATGAAATTGATTCAATGATTGAGGTTGGAGGTAATGCTTCGGCAAATTCAATCTATGAAGCTTATCTTCCTGAAGGAGTTTCAAAGCCAGGACCAGATGCCAGCCATGAGCAGCGTTCTAAATATATCAGGTTAGATCAGATGTCGAAGTGTTGTTCTTTCTATTCATCTTTATGACTTAAAACCAATTTTTATCCCTGGATTTCAGCCTTCACGAGCTTTTCCTCATTGAATGTTGTGTCAATTTTCTGGTAAAATATAGATACGTCATATGTGGGCTTTGAGATGACATGAGTATATAGCTTCCTAAATGAGGACTTCCCAATATTCAATTATGCTCCCCATCCTCTTGAATTTCCATCCTTATCTTTCCTGTCTTTATCTGCTCCTTGGACTTGTCAATTAATGGCATTCTTGTATCCTTTTGGTTACTATCATGTTATAATCTTCGTGTAAATTAAATGTTACTTCCTGGTTGTCTGTGCCAAATTCAGCAAAATTCAATGTCCATTGGTTCATATAGAAAATAGAAATTTCTGAACTTAGAATTTAATTTTAAAATACAAAATAAAATTGCATTTTCTAACTATTAAAAAGGTGTCTAAAAGATAGTCATAGATGGATCTGTTTGTAGGGATGGCAATGGGGCGGGCGGGGTAGGTTTACTCTTATGCGGGTGCGGGGCGGGTTAAAACAGTTTTTAAAAAGTTTAAAGTGGGGCGGGTTGCGGGTTTAATGCGGGGCAACTTTGAATTTTAGCTTTTTTGAAACGAAGCATTCATTTCAACTACAATTTTAAGATGAGACTTCTGTCGATCATGGTATATATTGGACAACTACTATTTCAAGATTATTATTAAGTTATTTGGATCAGATCACAACAACAACAACAATTACTACCCAGTTTAGTCCCACATAGTGGGGTCTGGGAGGGTAATACGTACGCATGCCTTACCCCTATCCGAAAGGGCAGAGAGGTTGTTTTCAATCGACCCTCGGCTCAGGAAAAGAAAAAATAAAAACAAAAACAAAAACAAAAACAAAAGAGCATTAGTAACTCCAGCAGAAATCACATAAATAATTATGTAAACATAAACCATAAATAACATGGCATGCAAAAGGAAAAGATAAACAAAAACAAAAACAAAAACCCGAGAGCCCTTTTTGATATTAGAAAAAACTATTTTAACTACTTAATTATTATGGAGTTGGCTTTATTCTTCTCATTCTCCTGTTGTAATATGCATATTCAATTTTTTTAATTGACATGTGACCAGATCCTCAAAGCTCTATTGTAAATTGCAAATCTTCTCGTAATTTCAACACAGACTGTCATGTGAACAACTTTCAGCACATGACAGAAAGCAACAAGGGGCTTTGATTTCAGTGATCCTAAGGCATGATTTGTAAATTATGGAATTGATCTAACTTGGATTTTTTAAAGTTTCTTTTTCTACGTACAATGACAAGACAATCTTTCATTTTGTATCATTGTACAAATCCCATTCTTCTATGCTAACTATAGAAACAACAATCAGTACAATTTTTAAAGGGGTGGGGTGGGGTGGGGGGGTGGGGGTGGAGGGGGTGGGGGGGGGGGGGTCCAAGCGGGGCGGTTGAAAACTGGAAAACAACTATGTGAGGTGGGGCGGGTTGAAATTTTTGTGGGTTTTGCCAAACCCGCCCCACCCCATTGCCATTCCTATCTGTTTGACTTGTAAAACAAAGATAGTAAAGGATGAAGGCAGTTGAAATACATGGAAGGAAGTAAATAAGTTCTGAGATATGGTAATTTTAAGTTACCACAACATTATTGAGAGCAAACTGATCTGATATATATCTCTCTCACTCACCAAAGACAATGTTATTTGTTTACTTAACAACTTCACATAATTTATGTCACGGGACAACTCCTCCATGGCAGCAGCGGCACGTAAATAGTTGCTGTGGCACCCATAGTCTACAATCCAGACTTCACTTATCTTAGGTTTCTTGGCATGACCTTGTGCCCATTGTGAAGCTTTCTTCATAGGCTTGGGTTCAACTGTGTCTCCCATTTCATGTAGCATATTCCTGGCACACATCTCATATGTAGGTCTCGTCTATAAGCACACCTGAAGATGGCTTAGGACATGCTCATCCCACGCCTGGCATTGGACGTTGCTCTCGGTGTGCACAGTCCAATCCTCAAGCTTGACACTTGTCTTGTGCTTGTCGTGGTGCACATGGCTTTTGCCTATGTTGTGTGCTTCCGTCAAAAAACCAGACTTGATAAGCATATTCTTCAATATCTTAGGAAAGGGTCTCTCACCGTAAAGACAATTTGATTTATAACTCAAGAACATGTGGCATGACACTCATGGCATGCATGCAGCCGTCGCCCGTAGGCTAGGCCCTAGGGCTCACCCCAAGTCCTTGCTAACCTCCCTTGACACTCTTCGGACATGCTATAACATCTCTTAATGGTTGTTGCCTCCTGCATTGCCCCTATGCTAGATGCTCCTCTAGCTCAATGTCAGCGAGCTGTACCGACACTTGCGTATATGCCCTGGCTGCGCAGCGTTATGGGCACCAAGTCATCAATGAAGGCAACCCATAACAGTTATCTTGTTATTCTGCACAACTACAATTGGAAACTGTCTTCTGTACATGTCTGTTTCCTGCTATACTGACTTCATTGCTTATCTCTGCTCTGCGTTCCGTTAGTTCTTCTGTTAAGTTTTTTGGTTTGTCAGAAGTGAAAAGTAACTAGTGCTATATGAAATTCATAAAACATTCATATCTAGCATTAATGCTTAGTCCTGATAACATCCAGGAGACATGCTCATATTGCATTCCCTGTGCATGACGTTAGATGATTGTACTCTCTAGACATTTCTGTTCTGAAATATATATGAAGCAGTCGTGGCTCATATCATTCATTTGCTTCTTGGCTTTTCTGTGCTGCTTACTGATGAAGGAACAAATAAAAGCCTTGAGTAATTTTTATGTGAGTTGTAGGTCTTGTTTCATTGATGTAAGCATGTTTTTGTCTAAAGGTCTAAGTATGAGCGTCAAGAATTCTTGAAACCAAGCTTGCGTATATTGTCAAATCCGAAAAAAAGTTCTCTTAAAACAAGTTTATCCAGCAAGATTACGGACAGCTTTCGAAGTTCAAGTTCGAGTTCACAAAAATCTGTAAGTTCTAAATTTCTCCCATGTACTGATCTTCATCCTCTTTCCAGTTAACAGTGTTCTACTTCACAATGTTGGACGTATGTGGAATAGTTGATAATTTCTATGACAGAGTGAATAAGTACCTCACTAGGGTATATTCGTGTATACTTGTTGATGTGTCAAATCTAGTTGAGGCTAGTGGTGGTCAAGAACTTTATATTTGTTTGTGAATATGTACTTAATTCA
This sequence comes from Nicotiana noctiflora, assembly GCA_032618575.1. Classification (NCBI taxonomy): domain Eukaryota; kingdom Viridiplantae; phylum Streptophyta; class Magnoliopsida; order Solanales; family Solanaceae; genus Nicotiana; species Nicotiana noctiflora. The sequence goes on along the minus strand of JASVEL010008444.1, from coordinate 6,569 downwards.
ACGAGAAGCATATTATTTTGCAGAAATGTTGAAAATTTCATTAAAAGGGTCACTGTGCTTTCGTGATCATTTCTCTGCTGTTAATGCTCAATTTGGTCACAGGAAGGCATGGTAGAATTCATTGGAATGCTGAAGGTTAAAGTAATTCAAGGAACAAACTTAGCCATCAGAGATATGCTCTCAAGTGATCCTTATGTTGTCCTGGCTCTTGGCAAGCAGGTTAGTCGTCCTTTGTCATGGTATTTAATTATTGGGATGAAGAGAAGGAAGTGATTTGAAGCCTTTGTTCTTGGTCATTGAACAAATGAAAAGTTTGGTAGAATTTCCCGTTGTGTCCCTTATTTTGAAGATCCTGTTTTTTCCCCTTATTTTCTATATGATGTGGGTAGAATGTGTTTTGCTAGGCAAGTTTTTAGACCTTCTGATGCTGCCAAGGGCGGAGCCACAATATTAGCTGTGGGTTTGGCCGAACCCAGTAGCTTTTGTTTAAACCATGTATTTATATTAAGAATTCCATTAAATATGTATAAATCATTAATTTAGAACCCAATAACTTAAAATAATTTAATCCCGAACCCATAAGGTTCAAATCCTAGCTCTGCCTCTGGATGCTGCATATTCATACTTATACATACTCTCTTGAAGAACTGACAAGTAGAAATTGGTTTGTGTGTTTCTCTCTCTTACCTGGTTCTTTTATTCAGAAAGTGCAAACAACAGTCGTAAAGAGCAATTTGAATCCAGTTTGGAATGAGGAATTAATGCTTTCAGTTCCGCAAGATTATGGGGCTGTAAAACTGGTAATAACTCCATTCCACCTTTGTCAGACAATATTGAGTAACCATTCTCTCCTTTTAATTTTCCTTCTTCTTGGTCTGCTTAGTTTTTTATATGTAACTCTTCAATGATTTATTTCGATGATGCCGCCTAAGCAGCTTGATAAAAAAACAAGAACTTCCTTTTATTTATCATAGAAGATCAGATATATTGCTTGGTTAGTACTTAGCATACTTGGATCGTTATTGGCTTGAAGCCCTGACTAGTGCACACTATACATCAATTGACAAGCATATCATTCCTCATTCACTGTTCAGAATGGGTTCACTCTGATTCATGGAGCTTAATGGTGTTAGAAAGATGAAAATGGTGGTGTAAAGGAGAAAATTATTGCAGTTGATTGGTTTTCTTCTGAGCAAGTTTGTGGTAATTGCTTTTCACAGTTGACCAATGAAGCAGCACCAACCAGGTTTTGGTAGAGAAATATACTGGCATACTTGAGGCCATTACTGTAAGATACAGAGATAGTTCTATGACAGAACTGCATTGCCTTGTTTTCATTATAGTTTGTTTAGCACGATCTAGTGGGAAGATCCCTAATTTTTGGAGACTTAAAAATGCTAGGCGTTGTCACAGAGATTCAGCTTGAGCTGGAAAAAATGGAAAAAGGAAAGAAAAAAAAGCAAACACATACAGTACTATATTTAAGCATCAGTAAGCCTTATAGAGACTTTGCAAGCATGAAATCTAATCCGAGCTCCTGCTCTGCACTGCAGTCTGCACCAGCAGGTTTTAATGCAGTAACTGAATTGACGATGCAGGGATTTTTATGATTTATTTTGCAATTTTGATAAGCTTTTGTTACCGTCATCAGAGTTAGCATAATGATTTATTTACTTCCAGGCAGTACGTGTTACATGTTATAGGTACACACTTTGGTTCTGGCATTTCAAGAGTTACTCAGAAGTGGTAAATCAATCACACAGTGTCCATAGTAGAAAGAGAAGGCATTAACTATCTTACTTTATGAGACTGAATGTATAATTTTGCATCATTCCATGCATAACTTTCCACTTCTTTCTTCAACATTTTTCCTTCTAATATTCTTTTCCTATTATAAGAGTTTGTGTCCTTCAGTGGAAAAGATACCTCATCCTTGAACCGAGAATCTGTTTCCATCTTATATTCCTACTTCGAGCAAAACAGCTAACCGGACTAACTCATTTGGTTGTAGTTATTTGCTTTTTGCTCAGTCTAGCTAATCAGCAGAAAAGCTTTTTTCCTTGAAATAACCAGTAGCTTTTCTTGTCAATTCTTGTCTATAGAGGTAAATTAATGTTCCATTTATATGCATTGTCTATGGAACTAATTTTCCGCAGGATCAGAAAGGAAGTGTTTTTATTTTTTTGGTTAAGCTTAAGAGCTATTATCCTAATACTGACAGTATTTATCTGGTCAAAAGGATGCCTGAACTTTTTGTTCAGCCACTTGTTTGACTTTCGCAAAAGCTATTTGACTAAATAAAGTCCATTGCCCTCTGCTTTGATCATTTGTTAGAACTCAATACTGACACACAAAACTTACAAATTTGTTTCTGGAAATGTTAAGCTGGATCCTTAGTCTTGTCTTGCATTCATTTGGTTATGCATCAATTAACCATTACTCTCCTCTCTTTTTACTTGGAACTGCAGCAAGTATACGATCATGATACGTTTTCTGCTGATGATATAATGGGGGAGGCCGAGATAGACATCCAGCCTATGATAACATCTGCAATGGCATTCGGGGATGCTGGAATGTTTGGTAACATGCAGATTGGAAAATGGCTAAAATCAAACGATAATGCCCTAATGAATGATAGCACTGTAAACATTGTGGACGGGAAGGTGAAACAAGAAGTAAATCTTAAGCTGCAGAATGTTGAATCTGGAGAACTTGAACTAGAATTAGAGTGGATCCCTCTTGACCAATAGGTGTACATAAAATTTTAGAAATTTTTGCTATTTCCCTCCCATTTTCATTTTTTGGAAATAGTACATTTATGAACTTTTGAATCAGAAATATTGGATTGTCCATGCTGTTGTATTCTCCTGCACATTCTATTTGTTTCTTAGTGTGTGTTTTCTTGCCTAAATTATGCACATGAATCCAAGTCATTTTGGGCAAAACTATGTTTTCAATTAAAATCCCTCATCAATTTCCACCACTAAACCTAGCAAGTGCTTAGCAGAGAAATGAGTCTGAAGAGAGCTAGTAGCAAAATTGTTCAACCGGGCTTTCCTCAAATCATCATATGTAGCAATTACCAAGGGGTGTAATATGATTTCTTCATCCTTAACTAGAGGTTTGGAGTTCGAGCTCATATGGTGAACCTTTGGCTGTGTATGTTTTTTTGTTGGTGTTGATCTTTTATAAACGTAATGTAAAAAGTCAAACAAATGGTTCTCAAGAACTCAACTAGAGATATATATGGTGTCCATAATTGAGGATATCTCTACTATAAATGTTCAAAAATTGATAGTTTCTTTGAGAAGAAATTCACGGTCAGCAGCAAGCAGAATGTGCCTTGCAATATATAGTGTACTGCTACGAAAATAGAGATAAAATGTCTTTATCTTTGCCTCAAACTGTATAGGTAAACAGCTCACTGACATGGCTATAATAATGTGTTCAAGAGGAAGAATCAATACTGAGTGGAAATGATGAAAGGAGGGTAATAAGAAATGTTGGCCAAAATTGTGATGGGATTGTAGAGATCCGTCTTTTCTTTATCAGAAATCTTGAGTTTGAGCTATGAGTATGGAGAGTCTATCGAGAGTGAGCGATATATCTCTATTTTAGTGGCCTTCCAAGCATGAATTACGATTAGTGAGGAAGCGGCCTTTAAACAGGATTCCAATTAGTGAGGTGAGGCATCAGGTTTCGAATGACGGATCGGATGCTTAGGTAGTGTTTGGCCATAGATCTCAAATTTATTTTGAAAAATTTGATTTGGGTGAAGTTTGGTTTGAAGATGAAAATATGTTTGGACATACGATTTCAAAACATATTATCCAACTTTATTTTGAAAAAATATGTATATAATTCCGAAGTTTTGGAAATTTGGTCCAAAATCAACTCAATAACTGATTTTGAAATTTGAAATTTTTGATTTGGGATTTGGCCAAAATATGAGCAAAATTTATGGCCAAACATAAATTTGAAAATAAATTTCAAATTTACTTTGCCAAAACTTATGGTCAAACGGGACCTTACAACTTTGGTGACTTTGTATGTGCTAAAACATTTACGAAACAAGTACAAATTATTGATTCAGAATTCAATAAATTAATTGAGTATATTTATTAAGGACTCATAAGTCAAACAACGACTATGGATTTGTTTATCATGTTCATTCATAATTGGTTCTGAAGAAACCATGTCCATTATCAATGCTCATTTGGCTTTCTCTTATAATTTTGTTTACCTCTAAAATACAAGTAATAATTAATTTTGATTTTTGGTTTTAAAGATATGTGATTTAGTTCAATACCAATTAATAATCAAAAAATATGAAGTAAAAATGAAAGAGATAAGTGAATCAAACCAATATTACTTAGCAGTAGTGACCTCGAGATGGTGACCTCAAGACGGGCTAAAAACAATAACGTAAGAAAAGTAAAGCAAGAGCAGTAGAGCTAAAGGACAATGCGGATGAACGATAGGCAACAAGTAGAGAGTATATTCTTTTCTTAGTGATTATGCGATGTTACAAATGATTGGGATCCCCTTTATATAATAGGGAAACCCTAAATAAGGAATATTTCTATTTGCAGTAGGGAATATTCTTGATACATCTATCTAACCGCCTAGTACTAAATCGTAGAATCCTATTGCGGGATTCGCGCCATGATTATTGGAGACGTAGTAGGAATCTAGCTCATTCTGTTACAAATTCACAACGATACTATTTCTGGGTCGAGCATACTTGGCCTCGGTATTCCTCGTACTCCTATCTCCGGGCATTGCACTCTATCTTTGAGCTCGATTCTGGTCCACTAGTCTCTAACTCGACCTCACCTGAACTCGGGCCTATGATGGACCCCCGAGCCTTTAAATTGGAGGCATATAATTTTGACCGTATACAGATAGTCCCCGCGTTTCTTAGAATAAGATGATAAGAAATGATTTGAACCTCAATTTTCCCGAGCCTCTCATGATGACATCATGTCCGTGATGTAGGCGCTTTGAAGTGATCAAAAATATCACTTCAGCACACTTCCCCAGAATATCAAATGCGCGCCAGCACTGGTCGGTCACTATTTCCGCCAAACCATCGTCGCCTTTCTATAAATGTGAGGCCACTCTGTTGAACAAAGAACTATACACATTTCATCTTCATTTACTCTGATTCTTTCCCTTCTTTATTTCTTTCTCTAATCATTTGTTTCCATGGTTCTAACGTGCGACCTCCTGGTCGCATGGTAGCAATTTTACCAGTTACGCCAAGGCTCTCTTTTTCAAACCTTCGATCCGAAACAACGAGAGAAGGGCGCATAATCCTTCCCGCATCAGAAAATATGTGAACTTCACCTTGCTGTTCATCTCTCTTAACTTCAACCTGGTGTGGCACTTCATTTCTTTTCCTTTCCATGGAGTGAGGTAGCACTATTATCTACTAACTTTTGCATCCTACACCAGTACAACGTCCCAAGGATGTACATTCTTGGATTGTTGCTCGTGCATCTTGCAACCTTTTTTGTTTTTTCTTGTGATAGAAGGTGAAGCTATATCTTCTTGTATTCCCTTCTGGTCTTTTTCTTTTGCTGCTATTTTTTAGCGGATTATGGCCCAAGATTTCAGCAGAATGCTCGATCCACATTGCCAAAAATATAGTTACATTTATCGAGGGTTCTCTGCCCTAAATTTTTTGAGGCATACAAACATTTTCAAAGATCAAAATGCAGTCCCCGGGAAGGAGTTTCCCGAAGATGCCGCTCTTGAGGACGTGGCCTTAAACGTTGATTAGGTTCTTAGCTTTTTTATTTTACTTCTTTGTTCATGTGTAAGGATCCTTCGTGGATGTTGTAAATATATTTTGTAACCATCTCTTGAAAATATAAAAGGATCTCTTTATCGCGTTTTTGGCTCGTGTTAGATTCAATTCCATCTTTATTTGTGAAAATTTTGATTGTGAAATTTTTAGTGATAAGTCTGAATACCTGACTCAGAACATAATAAACACTTAGGTTTTTAATTGATCAATATAGCACCCCATAAGGTTTTGTTAATCCTCGAGCTAAGCTTAAATAAATTTGATGTGAGCTTGGAATAATTGGACTCTTGAGTTCGAATTGAGTGAGATCAAGTTCTCGAATTTGAAATAAAGTTAGTCCTCAGGCTTTCGTACATAATCCCTGAGTGAGAATTTTCTCAAACTCGGGTAGCCCTTGGGCTTAGTAGTCAAGTAAGCACTTGCCCGAACTTGAAATAGGTCGATAAGAAATGCTTTGATCCTGATGTGGATCTCGTGACGTCGACGGTTGAAGTGACTGAAAGGTTGCTTTTAGTGCAAGTATCCATTGTGTAAATATCTTTTTTAACCATTTTTTGGAAATACAAGAGGAATTTTTTATCTTATTTTTGACTTGTGTTGAATTTCATTTTGTCTTTATTTATAGAGTACTTCGATTGTATAACTTGAATGATTGGACCGAGAATTAATTGGACTCGGTACATAATAAATGCTTAGGTCTTTATCGATAGATATAATAATCCTCGAGCTAAGTTTAAATTGATTCCATGTGTGCTCG
>JASVEL010008443.1:0-66341 GCA_032618575.1 Nicotiana noctiflora | reverse complement strand
ATTTCTGAGAGGGGAGCACCGTGAGACCAGGTTCCTGATCTGGTTCTTGTGCACACTGTCCAGTTTATCTTGAGTTGAGTCCACTGAATGGGTTTTTGTACAAACTCACTATAGGTACACCTTGATTACATCACTTGAAGTGACGTGAGCACTTTAATTGGTCAGAGAATGAGTGTGCGCTGGGAATAGTGCAATATGGCAAAATCTTCGTTTTCAACTTTGTCCAATTGACTTTGTACTGCCGTGAGGAACCCACAAGCGTATTGGGTCCTTGATTGGGTTCCTACCTCCTAAAGCTATAGTAGGTTCACATTTGGCTGGAATTCATTAGATACAGTGTAATCCAAGTGAGTCAGGTTCCCTATCTGGTTCTTGACTTTAAGTTTGTTAGATCATCAAAACACAAGGCAAAGATATTGAAAACCTATCAATTTTTCCATTTTTGATGATGATAAACTTAGCATTGAAAAGTGACGAGTTAGATCTCAGAGAACCAGATTGAATAACAGGAGACCACAGGTCCCCCCCTAACTTTATGCCCTTACTTACACTTGTTTCCCATATGTTCCCCCTTGACACTTTACTATCATTCTTGGTCTTTATCTGGCTCCATATAGAAAGTTTGTTAGATTATCAAAACATAGATTAAAAGACCTTAAGCCCATCAATTTCCCCCATTTTCATGATGACAAACTTTTAACATAGATGACTATTTGACTTAACCAAATAAGGTATCAGCAACTGCATATGTTCCCCCTAACTCTATTCTTCCCCTTATTAGCATAAAAAAAAGACGCAATCAGACAAAAAGTCATAAAGATGTCCAACAAGGGTAACTCATGCCACATATGTGCACACAATCGTGAAAGAAAAGAGAAATAATGGGAAAACAAGTATTGTACAAGCAAAAGAAAAGTTGTTTTATTGATAGGAAATTTGATTGTTTCAATAGGAGCAGCAACGATGAAATCCAACATGCCATCACAAAAGACAAACAAAACAGAAACAACAACCACAAAATTATCAGAGCAAAAGATAACTGGCCACTAAGAGGATCATGTGGGCACTAGAAGAGGGAGGTCGGGAAGAAGAGGCAGCAATGATTTTGAGAGGTAGGTCCATGCGTGTAGTTGTAGACAATTGTTAGTCAAGCAGTTTCTCCACTAGTTGTCTAAGTCCCGAACTTGTCTCATACTGCCATCTCCTAGATTGTCGGGCAAGCACGCGACACCACAAGACTTTTTCTGAGTTAACTCTTCTGCCCAAGGCCACTGTCATATAATGGTCTTCATTGAACCAGGTCCTCCCACAGTTTTCCACTTTTGCTTTTTAGATATTTCAATAAACTTCTCATTCCTGCTTGCAACAACTACAATGTCACCTTCAAACAAATCTTTCTCAGCCACACCTTTTTGTAGATATTATCACTAAGAAACTAGGTTTCTCCACAATATTTTTATCAACCTCAACCAGTGAAATGTGTTTATCAGCCACTGCTTTCCCCTATTTCATCAACCTCGTCTTCCCTTTTTTTTAATACTTTGCTTACTCTTTTGCAAGGGATACTTAAAAGCCACGTTCTTCTACAACCACCTGGTTGTTTCAGCTAAAAGAGAATCAGGTTGTTCAATAGATTCTTCTATGACGGTGTCATGAATTGGAGACTCGAAAAGCACCAGAGTTCTTTCATTCCCTAAGAATGTAGTCTCTTCTCCCTGAGATTCAGGAACATAAGAGAAGTAGGGTTTTCAACTCATGGAGGTAAGAGTGGAGATAAGGTGACTGGAGAAGAGTAGAGGTGATTGGATATGAGGAGTATCAGGGATATTGAAGAAGTGGATTTCTGGTGATGGTGTTAAGGGAGGAGGATATGTGGGAATGCTGTCAATGGCAAGAGAAAAAGATGATTATTCGTTGGCCATGGTGAGAGAAGTGGTAGAGAGTTCTGAATAAAAAATTAAAAAGATGCAAAGGGAGACAATGGTTTAGAACTTGCCAATTATTCACTAAATGGGTGGAGGCAAAGGCATTTAAATAGGTGCGAGAAAAGAAAGTTAAAGATTTTATTTGGCGAATATCATCTGCCGATTTGGTGTACCAAAGGAAATGTATGCGACAATGGACCTCAATTTATCGGAGCTCAAGTCATAGAGTTTTTTGAGATTTGGAAAATTAAAAAAATTACATCTACACCTTATCACCCAGTAGGTAACGGGCAAGCAGAAACAACAAACAAGGTCATAATCAACAATTTAAAGAAATGATTAGAGGAGTCAAAAGCTAATTGGGCTGAAGTGCTACCCGAATTTTTATGGGCATACCGCACAACAACAAAAAAAAGCACAGGTGAAACACACTTCTCTTTGGTTTATGGAGCAGAGGCATTAATTCCGGTTGAAATAGGAGAACCAAGCATAAGATTCTCACAAGCAATGTAAGAATCAAATGATGAAGATATGCGGGTCAATTTGGATTTATTGGAAGGCAGGAGAGAAGCTGCATTAATAAGAATGGCAGCGCAAAAATAAGTGACCGAACGATATTGTAACAGGAAAGCATGCCTGAGATACTTCAAAATTAGGGACTTCGTGCTTAAAAACGTTTTTCAATCTACAAAGGCAGCCAACACAGGTAAACTAAGCCCAACCTGGGAAGGACCTACAGAGTTCGGCATATTGCAGGAAAAGGAGCGTACAAATTAGAAACAATGGACGAGAAAGTGCTTCCTTCACATTGGAATGCAGTTCATTTGAAGAGATACTACTTCTAAGAAAAAACCCACGGTCAGGTATCACCATGTTAAATTGAACTTTTTGAATTGGTAATATTTTACTAACGATTTTAGATGATAGAAAAAATTCTAACCCGTACTAAATGATGAGTCATGACCTGTAAGACAAAATTTTATAAACTAAAATTCCATTCCTAGACCAGGGTTACAATTATTCTGATAGAAGTATACACGGGTTAAGTAGTCTTCATCTATAATCGCACCCTTGAGTCTTGTATGTATTTCCTTTTCAGGAAAAGGACCAGGTGAAGACTATCAAGTGCTCGAGGCTTTATACTTCAACACTCAAACACTTGGGGGACTACATAGTACATACAGTCACATGCATAAAAAAGGCAAAGAAGATTTAGAAAAAATCAAGCCTAGAAGAATCAAGTACGGAGTAAAAGTTACAAAGTCATGGCATTCATCATAGTATTCTTTTCCATAAGAACAATGACATTCATCATATTATGACTGCTTGCTTTGGACAAGATGCCATAGTATAAGAAGAAGGCCTTTGTTTGCAAAGATGACTTTCCCGCTTTCCTTTTTGAGGGAGGTTTGTGCAGATAAATTAATAGTCAAAGTATAAGGAAGATAGCATAGAACATAGAATGAGATTGATCGAATGCCTAGAACTTTCCCATGAGAACAATGGGTCACCTCTCAAACTCTTCCTAATGTTCAGGAGCTAAAGGGACCCAATGTACCTCAATACGGTTAGGATAAAGACTATGTACTAAAACTGGTTATAACGAAAAACCTTGTATCTGATTGTTTTTTTCCTTTTTTTCTTGAACTAGGTGAAATGTGTATTTGGTGTCAATATTTACATATTAGTTAAGTACTTTTTCTTTCTTTCTTTCTTTCTTTCTTTCTTTGATTTATTCTCTCAAGATTTTCATACATTGAAATTCCTATTCTTCTTTTATCATCGTAAATCTTATATGATCAAAATGAAATATGTATTTAAAACTAGTAGCAGTGTACCATATAACATATAGTCATTGGGTTTAATTGATTCCAATATTTCTTCTACGGAGTACAAAAATAGATGCAAGGAAATTACTATTAAAAGAAACTTATAATTCCAAAAATGTAGTAATTGGTAGTAAGAACTAAAAATTAAACTCACAAAATTTATATCATAGATCCACCTCTTCGTAATACTGTTAATTAAGTGTATCCATCTTCTCAAAATCCTGGGTCCGCAATGATGGAGGTTGCAGCACTTCACTGGATCGAACTCCCGACTTTTGAATAAAATTTTATTTAACTAGTGGACCAAAGCACGTTGCAACAAATTTCATGGAAGATAAACGATATTATACCAATTATTTTATATGTTATCAGTTATGTACGCCAATGATAGCATGTTGTTTTATCATTATTATTAGTATTATTAGATGGATTAATTTTTAGTAGTTCAATCATATCGTATCTTTTCTTAAAGCACATGATGTAAAGAAAACAAAGAAAATCAGTACTTTGGAGCTAATTAAGAACTGAAATAATGCATTGGAAGTAAAAAATAAGAGTGTTACAATGTTGAGGCACAGCCCTTGATCTCCTACTTCTACAGACTCTAGCTATTACACCCCCGTCGCCTCATGTTTTATTCATCAACTCATGTCACTAACTACTTTCTAGCCTTCCCACAAGTTCTTCATGCATGGCACTTGGCTTAGAACCGAATCCTGCAACATAGATATATATTACTACGTAAGTCCAGAAAAATATAATAGAATCACATATTTACAAAATTCTTTAGAGGTTAATGCATAAAACTTATACTCACGTTTCACAGTTGGTGTTCATGGAGACAGGGAAGCCAACTTTGATTTTACAAGCAGTGGGGAGTTGGCTAAGGAACTTGTCTTGTACCCCAGCAAAGTTCTTGACACCAGCTTTAAGGCATCTGCAGATAGCCTTCTTGTCATCCACAGACTTCACACTTTGTCCCAACTGTTGCAGCCCATTGCAACACGGCGCCGACGGCTTTGCATCCTTCCCTGTGGCAAATGAGATGCAGGCTGCGGCCTTCATGTCCATGGTGCCACAGGGAATGGCTGCTTCATTGATCTGAGTAAGAACAAAGAGAACAGAAAGGCAGAGGGCAACTGAGAACAAAAGGTTCTTCATGGTGTTTTTCTTGAAAAAACAAAGAGATTTGATTTGTTTTTATGAACCTTTTGAGTGTTGCGTTATGAGTTGGTGAAAGGGTGAAGGGGTTTTTGGGGTTTATATAGAGGAGAAGGGATTGGAGGATTTTGATTTTTGGGGCCTGAGGATTTTGAGTCTTCCAAAAAGGTATGATAGTTGGAGTTTGCAAAAATGTAATGTCATTGGGATGGGTGCAAATGTTGATGTTGATGTTTCATGTCTAACGTCTAGGGTTCATAAATTATTGGAGTTTGTAATAACTTGTCTTTTGGACCTGCGATACAGAACGATCATGTATGGAAAGAACTCCTCCTTTTTATTTATACAGCTTTAGTCAAATTATGTGGGAAAAGATTAATCTAGGCAAATAGTTTACTTAGCTCATTGAGTATTTACGTTAACAACTTGTTTGGAGAAATTCCCATGTTATCTTAGTGTGGTATGATATATGCGATGTGTTATGGAAAGTTGATAATGGCATATTTAAGGCTTTGAGATTTGTTCATAATATATGGGAAGTCATTAAAAATTATTGAGCAGCGCGGGCAGCTGCAGGTGATTTAAGAATCGATCTTTCTGGTGATTAAAGAAAATTGTACTGCTATTCTAGTAATTTGGCAGGGTATATGGTCCAAAAGGACAAGGTAATGTAAACTGATAATATCCAAGTGGTATGGTGGTATTCTCTTGTTGGATCGACTATAATAATTGAGTCGTTGATGGCATAGTAAAATTTCTGAATGGCTTTCGTGGTATGAATGGACGTTTGATGTGCGTTATGTATTCGTACGGTGAAGTACGGGATCAGGCATTGTGATTCATGTGTTATATATGTGTAGGAGACTCGAAGTTCTCGTTAGTCCGCCTATGCAGTGGTTGTATATCGTGTGTATCGGCACCGTTTTGTGATAATTGGAAATCGGAAGCCCTGGTGGCTTTCTCTCAACTTGATATGACGAATTCAGATTTATGATACTTGATGACTGACTGGTTGTCATGGGTCAGGTTGTCTAGACTAAGGTGATATGGACTATGATGGTATGGCATAAATTGCGTAACAGAGTGCATCAGAGTATGCTTCAGCGGGGTAGTTGTACCTCAGGACCAGCGGATGGCTGGTGGGTATTGCTTTGTCAGTTGGGCCTTTGTGGCGGATATTAGTGCAGAGGTTTCTACCATTGATTTAGTCCTGGTATTGAGGAACTTTGTCGGATGCGTTTCTTGTGGCCGAACTTGAGGTTATATATGTTTACTATAATGAGCAACTTGACTCGATGCGCATATCTTTGGCGAGGGTTCTATATGGATCGGGTGGCGCGCCGCCACAAGTATGGTTATTTGGATCGGGTGGCACGCCGCCACGGGTATGGTATCTGGATCGGGTGGCACGCCGCCACGGGTATGTTATTGGAGCGGGTTGCACGCCGCAACAGTGTAATGGGAAAATAGAGTTGGTTATATGTTACCTGGTATACAATACTTCCTGGCTTCTGAGGAAAAGCTCGTATTGAGTATCGCTTGGCGAATGGCACATCGGTTGTGTCCTTTCAGGATTTGATAGCATACACTAATTGTTTCACCGTGGGTGAGGTCGATTGCTTGAGTGCAGACCTAAATATGTGCGTGGCTGACCATTTGAGCTTGGTAACTTGAGGTGCTTCATGAGTAATGGTATTTGGATAGAATCATGAATTGTGGCAGGGCCACGTGATGTTATGACCTTTCGAGGAGGAGTCATGTACTCTATTTCTATAATGCGAGACGCGATCTTAGTTCTATGTTATGATGGTACGGAGGAATTGAATTACAGCTCTTTTGTTTGAGTCAGTTGTCATGATTTGAGTATGTTCAGACGTTTCTTATTGGAGCCTGTGTTGTGCTCGTCGTGGCTTAGGCCGGTGTTGAGGTGTCATATCACCGGTGCGGTGTGTTATAATCAAAATGATCGTTGGAGCCAATAATGAGTGTGAGTATATGTGATTTCAGCTGGTTAGAAAGGTAATATCGAGGTTCGGCTCCGAAATCTATTGTGGTATCAGTTAAAAGGGAAATGGATTCATGAATGGTTGACCTCAGAGATGGATTCGGTATATTGCGTGTCCGGTTGCCGTGGGCAGTATATGAAGGTGTTGGACTAAGACTTTAGCTAATGAGAAAGGTTTTTCAGTTGGTATTTGGTTATCGTGGGAAAATGTTGTGATTAGAGACTATCGTCTCGAGTGATTGGGTTGTTTGAGACATCATATGATCTCACCCGGAGTGGTGAGTATTGGTTATTGCAGTGGATTCCAGTGCATCCTGAGTATAGGCATGGGATTAGCATTTGGTATATGATTTCGGAGAGAGCAATGTGGTTTATGATTCAGATGGTCTGTGAGGTTTCAGCTATATGGTGTCTTCGGACATATGAGACATAGGGTGACGTGTGATCGCCCGAATATATGATTAGTAAGGTTATTCAGCTATTGGGTTGCTTCTAGTACAACTCTGGGTCCGCTCGAGGACGAGCGTTTGTTTAAGTTGGGGAGAATGTGACGACCCGACCCGTCGTCACGGAAATTACCACCCCGTTATCTTGCATTTATGTTTTTTATGCTTTTATATCGGTGTTAGAGTCTATCGGGTGAGTTAGGAGTGATTTGGATTGAAAATGAGGCATATAGCCCTTTTGAAAGAAATTTGTATATGGAAAGTCAACCTGGAGTTGACTATCTAATTAGAGTGCTCGGAATCGGATTCTGATGATTCGGTTAGTTCCGGGAGGTGATTTGTGACTTAGGGGAGCGATCGGAATTGAATTTGGAGGTCCGGTGTAGAAATAGGCTTGAATTGGCTAAGGTTGAATTTTGGCGAAATCCGAACGGAAGGTGAGATTTTGATCCGGGGGTCGGAATGGAATTCCGAAAATTTCTGAAGCTTCGTCATGTAATTTCGGATATGTCTGTGAATTTTCAGGTCATTGGGACATCGTTTGGCCGGGTTTTTGATCGAATGTGTAATTCGGAAAGTTTTAAGGAATTTAGGCTTGAATTCGATGTGAATTGTGGGTTTTGATGTTGTTAGACGTATTTTGAGGATTGGAACAAGTTCGAATAAGGTATTAGGATGTGTTGGTGTGTTTGGAAGAGGTCCCGGGGGCCTCGGGGTGTTTTCGGATGGTTAAACGGAAGAAAACATGGAAAATTGCAGGTTTTGGTTGCTGGTTCTGTTGTTTTCGCCCCTGCGGAAATGGGACCGCAGAGGCGAGTCCGCAGGAGCGGACGAGGGAGTGCAGGGGCGTATCAGTTCGCAGGAGCGGACCTTTGTCCGCATAGGCGGCATCGCCGGTGCGGAAGAAAAGTCGCAGAAGCGAAATTGGGTCGAAGGGTGAAGGATCCGCATAAGCGGAAGTTTGGACGCTTAAGCGAGTCCGCAGAAGCGGACTCTTATGCGCAGAAGCGGGAAGTCCCACAGGAGCGGAGGAAATTCCGCAAGAGCGGACGCGCAGAAGCGGTCTGTGGCTCGCAGGAGCAAAAATGGCCAGTTAGGCCTGGGTTCGCAGAAGCGACCAATTGATCGCGGAAGCGGTTCCGCAGAGGCAGAAATTGTCCGCAGAAGCGGAAATCGCAGAGGGTTAATTATATTAGAAGTTAGAAATTTCAGAAACATTTCAAAACATTTGGGTCTCAGCTTGATAGGCGATTTGGGCAATTTTGAAGAGAAATTCAAGGGAATTCATCAGGTAATCAACTATGGACTCAAATTATGATTAGTATTGATAATATTATGCAATTATCTCATGAAAATGGAGGAATTTGGGGTATTTTATGGAGGTTTTAGTCCTAGGCTTGAAATATAGAAAATCAAGGATTTGAATGGGCAAATGGAGTCCGAATTTAGTAAATTTTATATGCCTAGACTCGTGTTGAGATGAGGGTTCCGAATATGTGACTTTCGTAATTTTTCGAGAAGCGTACCGAAAGTCAGGTTTTGGCAACTTTGTAATGTTTGGTGTAAATTGAGTTGTTTTGACTGGGTATCATTCCATTGGCCTAATTTGATGTGTTTCTACTATATTTGATCAGATTCTATGCGTGCGGAGCTTGATTCTCGTGGCAAGGGCATCGCGGACTAGTCGTCGAGCCGTATTGAGGTGAGTAATAGATGTGGGTGATGACCAGCGGGTTCGAAACCCCGGTATACCACTTTGTGACGCTCTATAGCGGCGAGAAACGTACTATCTTGTGAGTGCGGGGTCGAATGTGATTTGGGGACTATGGCTTAGTCCGACCTGTTGATATTATGTTATGACATTGGCTATTCTTGAGCCGTTGAACCTCCTTCTCGGATGGTTGCGTATTATATTGTGATATTGGCTACTCTTGAGCCGTTGAACCTCCTTCTTGGACGGTTGAGTACACTTATGGGCTGTGAGCCGGTTATTGGATCCTGCGAGGATCGTTATCATTGTTCTCTGATATTGACATGCTAGTTTTACTACCAGTCCGTAGCTATTACTGTTATCATGATATTTCCAATCTCTCGAACTTGACATTTACTGTTTTCAACTGAAAAATGATAAAAGAATTTTCAAAACTACTTTTGAGCCTGCGAGGCTGCATTTGCATATTAGCTGATTGGTAGTGGATCGGGCTTTCATGATATTGTGCTTGGGTTGTAGGAGCCCCTCCGGAGTCTGAACCCCCACAGTGAGCACGTGTACCCAAATTGGATCGGGCTACGCGTCGTAGCGATCATTTCATGCATTGCATTGCATTTAGCTACATCTGCTAGCTGGTATACTATGTTGTGGATACTTGTTGGTTCTCTACTGTTGATATTGAACTGTTACAGGGAATTGGTTACAGCTTTGCATAGTGCTTTATTGTGGATTTCTTATCTACGTTGTCTTACCCCTGTTTATTACCACTAAGTCTGGCAGTACTCATTTTACTCCCTGCACCTTGTGTGCAGATCCAGGTCAGCAGACCTGATCCGGTAGTCGTTCAGAGGCATATTGCGGGATAGTTGAGGTAGCTGCAGCGTCTGCAGGACCTGACTTCCCTTCCAGCTGTCTTTTCATTTCGCATTGTTATTTCTTTCTGCACTGAGTATCTTGTAAACACTATTGCACTTATGCTATCTTTAGAGGCTCATGACTCTTGACCCTTCGGTCTATGGGAGTTGTACTGTTTGGGGCTTGATCCCCGTATTGGTATTTTTGTCTTCATTGACTTATTTTGTTGTGCGTAAAATTGGGTAAAGTGAGCTCTTAGCTCCGTAAATTTTGTTAATTGGTCGGGCTGGCATAGCAGTGTGCTGGGCGCCATCACGATCGGGTTTGGGGTCGTGAGTTGTTCCTTATTGTATGGTATTGTATTGTTCTTTCAAAATAAT
Organism: Nicotiana noctiflora; assembly: GCA_032618575.1. Classification (NCBI taxonomy): domain Eukaryota; kingdom Viridiplantae; phylum Streptophyta; class Magnoliopsida; order Solanales; family Solanaceae; genus Nicotiana; species Nicotiana noctiflora. The sequence continues at coordinate 56,029 of JASVEL010008443.1, read as the reverse complement.
GTTTGTTTTGATTGTTTCATTAAAATTGGTTTTATTGTATAGTTAAATCTATTATTCCGGAATAATAAAAAATGCCCTTTTTTTAAACAACCGATTTGGTGTGTGGAATCGTTTCCTATTTTTTTTTTTTCAATTATGCCCTAACTTATTACTCCACAATTCTATTTTAACTCCAAATCTCCAACTTCTAACCTATTTTATTTTTTTTCAATATTTCTGCTGCCAACGTTAAAGGTGTTTTTCCGCCTTCTATTTTACTTTTTCTCCTAATTTGCTTTTAACTCAATTCTAATTAGTTTTGTTTTGCCTTCTTCTGTTCTACTTTTTTAAGGTGTTTTGCCTTCTTCTGTTTTATTTTCTAAAAATTATTTTATGCATAATTTTTGATAAATTTGATATTTAAATAATTGAGGGTATTTTGGTAAAGTTATCAATTACAATACAGTACGATACAATCAATTCAAACAACAAAATATTATTTAACAATGACAAACAATACAATCTATTCAAACATTATATTCATAAAACAATACGGTACATACAATACAATATATTATAAAACGACGGGGAACAATAATCCAAACAAACTGTAAATCTGATTGATAATAGTTAGCTGATTTAATTAATGTGAACATATTTTCTTTTTAGTTCGTGTTAAAAAGAATGATCATTTTTTTTTATATTTGGAAACAATTTAGTTATATGTAATGATTTTATAGCTACAACAATGTATATGTGTATTATTTTACATCACAAAGTCAAAAATCTTTTTTTTTTTTTGAACTTTGTGTCTAGACAAATGTGTTCATATATATTGAAATAGAGGGAGTATTAATTATGGTTAGGTAACAGAAGCTTATATAAAAATATAAATATTATATATTTATTGTTTTGATATAATATTCAATATATGTGAAGTTTTAGCCAGTTATTTCTTTATATGCGGCATATTCATCCAATGCCTTCTCATTGGTGAACTCGAGCTGTCTTTTGGGCACTACATATCAACTATCAAGTGCATCCAATCTCCGTGTAGCAAAAATGTATTTCACAAAATGAAACCGATGTTAAAGCTAGGCTTTAGTGATTCGTGGCGGAGCCAGAAATTATATAAAGGGGTGTTAAAATAAAAAGAAATTGCTGCTGTCAGAAATAGAAATTGCAATCATCTATATATTTTGACACCCATTGACCATTAAACTAAGAGTTTGTCTTATGTTAGGGGGTGTCAACCCCTTGTATATATTCAATTATTTTTTTTAAAATACATATTTACGCAGTGTTATTTTTCGGCGAAGGGGTGTCGGCAGAGGCGGATCTACGTAGAAGGAAGGGGGTGGTACGCCACCCGGTCTCTCCGACAGAATTTCATATTTGTATTGGTATTATACTGATATTTCATGTTAAAACAGTATATAATTGAAGCGTGGCACCCTGAGTACCAAAGATAAGGTAGGTGCCACGGTGCAGCTGCTTCCTGCCAGCAGAGGCGTAGCTAGGATTTGAACCTTATGGGTTCCGGATTATAATTCTTTTAAGTTACTGGGTTTTAAATTAATAATTTGTATATATTCAATGAATTTTTCAATACAAATTGCTGCTATCATAAATAGAATTTGTAATTTGTAAGGTTTAAACAAAATTACTGGGTTCTGCCGAACCCGCAGCTACTACCGTGGCTCCGCCCCTGCCTGCCAGGCCCAATGCCCATGATCTACTCCCTATCACTCGTTTTTCTAACAAAGCCTATTTACTTTTTTTTTGTTCCTTCTTTTCCAGATTTTTCTTTACTTCTCTCTCTTAGTTTTTTATTTTCTTATTTTCATCTTTGTATTCTCTCTCTGTACAGTCTATTTTTATTAGTAATTAAATTATAAAAAGTATATTTATTTTTGTTTTCCTTCTCTAAATCTCAAATTTTAAAATTTCATTTTGCTTTTAATCATTTTTCTTTTAATTAATGTTATTTTTTCCTTGGAGGACTAATTTTTTTTAGTTTGGTTATCACGTGTGTCTTTATGCACCAAAAATTCTTATAAAGTGAACCGAACCGAACCGATTTAACTTAAAACTAAGGAAACTAGCCAAATGTACACCTTAATTCGACCTCCTCTGACTAGAGGTAAGTTTACATTAAAGACAGTGGCACCCGTAACCATCAAATCCTGGATCCGCCTCTGGGTGTCGGTTGACACCCCTCGGGCAAGGGTGGCTCCGCCAGCGTTAGTGACCCAAATCTTGGTTTAACAGTCAGCTATAGCTAGTGATATTTTGATAGTTTGAGATACTCATCAGTAATTCAAACTCAACATATATATCTTTTAAAAAAAAAAAAAATTAGAGATGGGTCATAATGAGATCTAGGGGAAGTTCTCAATGAACCTTCAATAAAATCTCTTCCCTTTGCTCTATCATCCTCTTTGAAGAGATTTTTTGATCAACAACTCCCTCTTGCACCGTAACATAATATTTTTCCTAATTGATGCAAAAATTTATTTTGTGACAAGAAAAGATAAGTGGGGAATATCCATAAGCAATGAGGAGCAGACATCACTCCTGCATTGTGGTGGTGAAGTAACAACCTATGTTCAAGAATTAATATGCATGTATATAAAATAATTTTAACTTATATATGCAATATAATTGTTTATATACATAATATTTTTACCCTTCACTTCAAAATTAATTAAAGTCACAGAGTGCTCTCTATCCCCTTTGAGATCCAGAACATCTTCTATATCATTCAACATGTAGATATAAAAGATTTTTTGGATCTCAAACAGGAGTAGAACACTATGTGACTTCCATTCATTTTTAAATTTTTTGCACTAAGGGTGTGTTTGTACGAAGGAAAATATTTTCCGGAAAATATTTTTTAATTTTTTTCATGTTTGATTGGCTTAAATATTTTGAAAAAATTTACCTTATCAATTTATTTTCCTACAATTAGAGGAAAATATTCTTCTTATCAAAAGAAGAGAAAATATTTTCCAAAGCTCCTTCTCAACCTTCCCCACCCTCACCAACCCACCCCACCCCCTCTCTAAAAAAATTTCTTTTTCGTTTCAAATTTCATTTTTCCCCTCTAGTCCCTCCCCCCCCCCCTCCCGGAAAAAAAGATTTTGTAATTTAATTTTATGTTTTTGTTTTGTTTTACTGCCCCCAACCCCAGCCCCCCTTCCCCCACAAAAAAATTTTAAATATATTTTTCAATTTTAATTTTACTATTTATTGGTTTAAATGCTCAAAATTTTACAAGTTCCTAAATTATGAGTTTAGAGATTTATGTGTTTGGAAGGTTACGGGTTTAGAAAATATAAGTTTACGAGTTCGAAATTCCGCGATTTTGAAAGTTTAGCTGTTCGAAAGTTTATAAAATTTGTGGGTCCGGAAGGTTGTTGGTTTGAATGTTTATGACTTCATATTTATTATATCTAAATTATTTATGAATACTCTTGAGAAATTATTTTTCTTAATTTGCGTACCAAGCACCAAAAAATAAATAAGATTACTACTTGTTTTCCAAGAAAATATTTTTCACGAAAAACATTTTCCGTTATACCAAACACACCCTAGATTCTATTTTGACAAGAATGGGTTGCTCTGGTGGTGAATACCCTCCATTTCCAACCAAGAAGTTATGAATTCGAGTCACCCCAAGAGGAAGGTGGAGAGTTCTTAGAGGGAGGGATCCCGAGGGTTTATCAGAAACAATATTTACGCATTACCTTTCCCAGACCCCACTAGTAAGATTATACTGGATTGTTATTATTGTTGCACTATGTTCTATTTTATCCATACAGTTTTTACTACTAATATACAAACTCTGAGTTAAGGTGTGTCAATTTGACCCTGTTATCAGGACATTTCACCGCGAGTGTTCTTACCTTTTATCAGGCAGGAAAGGCACTCCCGAGCAGCTGGTAAACTTAGTAATTTTTCATAATAAAGAACGTTATTGTGGTTTAAAATCAGTCTAAAAAAAGAGCAAAGTGTTTTCAAAATTGTCAAAAAGGTGCATAAGACTTGTCATGTGAATTTAAATAGAAAAAAAAATACAGATATGGAAGTGAAATAAACAGTCATTTGTTACTTATTTCAGTCTCCGTATCACCTCGGGAGAATTTCTCAATTCATTTCCAGGGAGAAACTGTACGATCTCTTTTTTTAAGCACAAATAAAAGTGAAACTGTAAATTGTTACTTATTTCACAGTTTACTTATTTCCTGTAAGGGCCAACTAAGAAAACAAGCTGCTGCTCGAATATGATCCGGGAAGGATCAATCAAAACCAAGTAGATCACCAAGGAATTTGTTGAGCATCCCAGGCAAAGAAGTTGCCATTATCAGATCTCTTTGTGTTGTTTATGATGCTGAGCAGCTTCTGAACAGAGTACTCTTTGGTGAAAAGTTTTTCTTTTGGAACATTTCTTTGAAATGGTTTCGAAAGATCAGTGTCCACCGTGCCTGGGTGCAACAAAATGCATATAATTGGATCCTTCTTGCGCGCAAATTCCACCGCCACATTCTTTGTTACTGCAGCACTAAGACATGGTTAGCATGAATTAAAGATTTAGTCCCACTTGAGGACTTATCTAATAATCTCAGTCAGACTATTCAGGTACACAACAAGCCAACTTCGTCATTATTGACTTTAACTCACTACACCACTGTATGTATGTATCCTATAAAGAGTCTGGGCACATAAATGCCTTTTCATCAGTGTTGGGGCTCACTAAACTTAAGATCGAAAAGCCAAAAAAAATTAGTTCCTCCCTTTTCTGATCTCCGTACTCAACAAGACTTGACAAAACAAACATATGTGGTGAAATCTAACTAACCAATGTTGCAAATAGCACCAGAAAGCATTCAAGTGTTATCTTGTTTGGTTGCTTACAAAATAGTACTCAAGGAAAGCAAACACGACAGGAACTTGTCATGCATTCTGTAGAACCAATTTCCTTGTGTATTTTGCAATGTCCTCAAAGGTAGAAAAGAAAACCAAATATTTGTAGCTGAATTTAAGGGGACATGCGTCCAGAAATATGCATAACATTTCACCAAGACTTTGCTTGGTTATTAGCAGACCTCAACAAATATTGAATTACGCTAATATTAAGTCATTGTATTATGGAATTATAGAAATGCTTGAAGAAGTTTATCCCGAACTAAAAAAGAAACATTCAAACATTTTCTCATAATCATACTGAATTGTTATTATGTGTGTCCACAAGAAATGATACTCGGAAGAAAATGCACCAAGTAATGGCAGATTTGCCCTACACTACTGATATCTGGCGAATTACATTATTGATTTCTTGTCTCTAAACAATCAAAACATAGGCAAGTATGTCCTAAACATCGATGAGTTTAAGGGTGCCAGTGAAGCTAATCATCTCTAAACTGAATTGTAAGCAAGATAAGCCACCTATCCTATCTTTGTACTTGAATTGTAAGCAAGATAGGCCACCTGCCTTTAGGCAGAGAAAACTAAACTGCTCACCTATCCTATGATTCTTTAGGCCAAAATAAACATTTATCAAGTTAAGATTTGCACTCCAGACTGAGCCAGAAGAAGTTAAAACCTGCCAAAGGGGGAGACTGTCGTGTTTGGACCCCTACTACCACCAGTCTCTTCACAGCATCTACCATATAATTCATAAGAGAAGCTCCTTGATTGAACTGAGCGGACATTCTAGTGATCATCTAAAACTGATTCTCATTTCCCCTACAATTTTGACTTACCAGTTCATAAAATGCATAAAACTGAAACCATTGTTTTATCTCTTTTCTTTGTTTCTCCTTTTACTGTTAAGTGGCTAATACAGTTAGTAATTTTTTCCTAACCGTGCAACAAATCGTCAAATCCTTGTACGCAAAATCTTGCCTTTGATGATCATGCTAGAGATATCTATAATACATTTGCCATCATTTTTCTACTATCTTACACCATATATTGCTGGACCAAAGAAAGTTCATGGAAACTTCAACTTTACCATCCATAAGCAGAAGTTAAATAAGTAACCGGTTAAATGGATTTATTTAAGAAGCATACACTGATTCAAGGCCGTCTTAGATGCACGATAGGAATGCCACCCTCCCAAACTATTGTCTCCAATCGATCCCACCCTTGCGCTTAAGTTAGCAACAACAGCAAAATCCTTGTCAGTACCAGACCCACCTCCAGCTTTCAGCAAAGGCCACATATGCTGTTCACCCAAAACATAAACTAAAGGTTACAACATGTAAGGTAATGAGGTATTCAATATAACAAAGAAAAAGGTAAATTTAACATTGAGAATCCTCAATTTTTGACATGATATACTATAACAGAATCTATTATCAGCACATCCCTGCTGTATTTTTTTAAGCAATGCAGCACTTGGTAACTCATGAAACACGTGTATGGGCGGATCATTCTTCTATGTGTCTTGATATAATTAGTGGATGGCTAACTTTAGCAATATCTCTCTTCTTTTTCTTTCGATGAGTCTAACTTTAGCAAGATATTCTATGCAGAAAGTCCAGCAATCAGATTCTTGTATGCTCCATGTTGGCTTCCACTGAATTGACCAGGGTAATCAAATATTTCCAACTTCAACTGATGATGGCGGCTCAATATAATTGAGATAGGAAAATATGATTTATCTAGATTAGTCTATTTTGTTGTTCAAATCTATCGGAAACCTAAAGGATCTGGTGGTCCTCTTTCTTAAATTCTATCAAATTAGTTTTGCAAACAATAAAGAGTTAGACAAGCTATTATTCAACCCTCTGAGGGAAGCGCTTGCCCAAAAATCTTGAAATGGAAACTTTAAGACTCTGGACTAAGATTCAGCATGACAGCAAGTCCGACTAAGGTTCCTATATGCTCCATGTTTATTTTTTGCTAAATTTGCCAAAATAATCCAAATATCCAACTTAATTCGATGATGGCGGTTCAATACAACTCACATAGGATAATAATTTTATTCAGATTATTTTATTGTTCAAAATTTATAGGCAACCTAAAGCATCTGGATGTCTTCTATCTTAACTTCTATCAAGTTGGACAAGCTAGTATTCAACCCTCTGAGGGAAGATTTGCTACAAATTAATGGAAAATTAAGACTCTTGGATTAAGATCTTTCAGCATGACAACAAGGAATTTCTACAAACTGAGACATATCTGACAAATTAGAATTGTGCAGATTATTGAAGGATATTTTACCACGTTATCTTTTCTCCACTTCTTCGCTTAGGTTGTGCAGATTAACATTACTACTAACAAAGGGCTAGAGATCGCTGTGTTAAGAGTTAAGACCTCATAGTTTAAGAAAGATTCTAAGTCTCACAGAATACTAGGATTCTTGTCTGCGACAAGATTCGAACTAGTGATGTGCACCTACCAACACATCAAGCACTCGCTCTTACCAGTAAACCAAAGCCTTGGTGGCCTGTTTCATGATTATTGATGAAAAAGAAAATGTTCGTCTTTGGGAAAAGAGAGTTGCTACTGTATTCTAATCTGCTCGGTCAGTAAACTTTGGTATAAAGGAGGCAAACTTCAACTAAGTTGTTTAGCTTCATTGTCGGGTAAAAACATATTAGCTCCTTCTCTTCAAGGATAGTGGAGACAATTCCTGATCATTTACACGTTAACGGGGATAATAACTAGTTTGTCAATCAAACATCAGGTACAAGATATTCGTGGTTGAGCATTCAAAATCTTGATTGCTCAGAAGTGGTTGCTGCTGCAAAAGAAATGACACAGAAATAGTTGTTTTCGCCTACAGCATGACAGAAACTAAAATACCGCACCTTAATAACTAAAATAGGACCAACAGCATTGATATCATAAGCAAGAAGCAAGGATGATCTCTGCACCTTACTCAGTGTTGTTTCTGTACTGCAAAAAGAGAGAAGATAAATGATTCACTTCACCAATTCTATAACTCAAAGAAATGAAAGGACCATTTATCTGTTTCATCATTATAAGCCGCAACAATTTCCAGTCTAAGATTGATAAATTTATTAAAACAAAACAAAGAAACAATATACCTGGCTGCATAACATTGGGTATTGAAAGAATACCAGACGCATTAATTAGAAGGTTTAGCGAGCCATATTTGTCTCTGATCGATTTGGCTGAGTCCTGAGAATTAGCGCTGTTATGAAATACTAGAAGGTACATGAACAAACAAGACTGACAAGAATCCAAGAAATACTCAAATGATTCTTTTGGCAAGTGGAGCTAAGTTAGTCATCCCACTTATGAACAAAAAGGATAAAGGAAAAAGTGGGTAAGGAACTAACTACTGAAATATACCTCCATAGTGCTTTCAACTGTAAGATCTAACTGATGAATGTCAAGGCGCTCCGGAAACTTATTCTTCAACTCCAGAAGCCCTGGTGATCCACTAGGACTACGACACGTTGCAACAATATAGCCTTTGTCATTTCTCTCCAACAATTGTCTGACCTGCATTAGTGGGAAACTCAGGTAAAACATTGCTTGAGCAGTTAAAGAACATGATAATTAACTGACAATCACAGTTCATTAATGATTCGACGAAATAGAGGTAATGTTGGTTTATCCTGTTTGAGGAAATCTTCCCATGCACAGAAAAGTATATCAAGAAATGCTAAATTTTAGGGTTAGCAAAAGACTTGAACTCTTCTACTCAGACCACCCTACCGAAAACAAAAGTCCATTAGACAGATATCAAATAAGGACTTCAACCAACCTAATGATTACTCCAATTAGTCAAGCCAAATTCTTGATTTATGTCAGCCATACCTGATAAAGTCATAGAGAAAAAAATGACTACTGCTTTGTTTCAAATTTCATGAAGGTTGTCCAATTTCATTTCATTTGTGCAAATTTTGGCTGTGACATGGGAATCACGAAAAATGAGATGGCCAAGGGAGACCTATGGAAAAGAAAGGAAAAGAGAAAAAGAAAGGAAAATGAAGAAGAAAAGAAATTGGAAATCCAGTCTATATTTTAACTTGCTGCATGGATAGGGGTGCACTACACCCAATGATTTGGATTGTAAAAGAAGTTGGTCCTTTATGTGCAATTATGCCAAAGGTTCCCTACAGCCATTTCCCTGGATCAAAGGCTTAATCTAAAACCTGGTACCAGAGAAAGACTTTGGTTTATGATTCCACCTTCTTCATCAAAATATTATTCTAGGCACGCTCTGCTTGTGTAAGGTGCAAAATTCTTCTATTTGAACTAAGCAGAGACTACATCAATTCAAGAAAGAGGACAAAAAGTAAAAGACTACCCAAAATCAAGAAATCCCTTTCAGGTTTTCAACATTATTGCTACGGTAATCAGAATAAGACACAGACTTTCCATTAATACCCCAAAAACCAATATAATCTAGAGACACAGAAAGGCACTCTTTACCATAGTCGAAGTAATTTCTTTAATCAGCAATAGCATGCCATATTATGTTAGACAAATTAGACAATACCCATGTTCTCCGTCTATATTGCTGAGATTTAAGTGGTTCATACTTGGCATAATAGGCATCTGCACTAGATGGACCTTAATTGCATCTTTTCATCAAAAGAATCATGCAATTAAACAGTTAAACACTTGAAGCAACAAATAATGCCGGATCAATCAAATGTTCAAGCCGTACAGCACATAGGACAGCATACAATGTCTTATGATAGATGCCTATGTAAGCGCTAACTTATTCTTCACAATTAAAGACAAGCAGTTCGAAATTTCACTATATGGTACTCCCTCCGTTTCAATTTATGTGAACCCATTTGACTGGGCACGGAACTTAAGAAAAGAAAGAAGACTTTTGATCTTGTGGTGTAAAATGAGACACCTTTATTTTGTGTGGCTATAAATCGTTGCATAAAAGTAAATTGTTTCCAAATAAGGAAAGGGGTCATTCTTTTTGACACGGACCAAAAAGGAAATAGGTTCACATAAATTGAAACGGAGGGAGTACTATATAGAAACAGTCCTCGAACACTATAATGAATTATTCTCTCTAATAAATCACTCTCTGTTCCATTTTATGGGACGATTTTTGACTGAAACAAAAAAGGGAACCCCGGTGCCCAGACCATCACCATTCAAGCAAGGTTTGGGTAATGGCCGCAGCCCAAGGGTGTGACGTATATAATGTACTCCCTCCCTCCCAATTTATGTGACACTATTCGCTTTCTGAGGGTCAAATTGACTAATCTTTGAAGCTAAACTGGGTTAGGTTAACTCAATATTTTAAAATTAAAATTTAGATATGTAAAGACTATATGAAAAGTAATACTGTATAAGATTGTAATTCTTCTCGTGTCAATATGATGAAAAAATACATTTTAAAATATTAGTGAAAGTTGTTTGAATTTCGAGAAGCGAAAAGTGTCACGTAAATTGAGACGGAGGGCGTACCAAAATTCTATCTTTTAAGATCACATGTCATCTCTATGAGTATATGATGTAAAATGGAAATGCTAAAGTTAAACAGCTCTCAAATAAACCAATCTGTCAATCATTTTAGAAAGGGCTAAAAGGAAAAAAAAATGTATAGAATCGAAGTTTATGTGACACGGTTTCCTAGTTAATCTGCTCCAACAAGAATGATATATTTTTATATCTAAAAACCAAACGTATGAGCTTTCATAATGCCCAAATACATTTTATAGCATAGAAGAAAAAGAAAGAAGACTTACAAATTCCAAGCCAATGCCCCTGGAAGCTCCTTGAACCATTGAAACGCCTCCTTCCCATGTCGGCGCAGAAGCTGAAGTGGAGAATGCGTACCTTGTTCTATCCAGAACTGGTCCGAGATATGGCCTGGCCATGAAAATCCGCTGGCTAAGAAGATTCAACTTCATCGTCCAGCTACTGAATCACGAAATTCCAACTATAAATAAGAACTTTTGTAAGTTCTGGTCGATCTTATTCGTGTGAGATTAGTATGAGAAAGGGAAATTGGCGAAGCCGCAGTGAATGTTGCATCCGCAACTTAGTTTCTGTTAACTACCTTTTGCGTCTGGTGCCCAAGTTTTTTATGAAGAGAAATCAGCCACGTCGCTACGGTAGAGGAGTGGAAATTGCATATGTGGCACTGCACTTTGCCATCCTCTCTTGGACCCTAGATAATTCCTGCACCGAACTAACCATTTTTTGCCTCGAATAAATGCTCACTTACACTAATATTTATATTATACCCATCTATTTAAAAATTAAAATTAAATTATATATCATTTAGCTATTGTTATGTGTAGATATCATTATTTATATATAAAAAATTATTGTTTGATATAAATAATAAATTTAAATATATGCACTTATTTTATTTGAACAGTAAAATTTAATCAAATAATTTGAGAATTAAGTGCGAACGAGTGCATTAACTTAATCTTAAGATATACCGTGGCGGGAGCACATGGAGAAACGAGACCTCGCCCATTTGCGTTATTGGAAGCACCTGATAACGCATGCTTCAGTTCTGTCATTACTTTATCCTATTGTATGAGATGACCTAGAATAGCCTCTTGTTGCTCCTGCACGACCCTTACCACTTCGATGACGTGCTCCTCTTCAGCATCATCAGGAGTCGCTTCTCGAACATGTCACATATATTGCCTTCAGTGGACCGGTATGGACTTGTTTCCCTCGTTGCGGGTATCGCTGATTGAATCTGCACGCTCAGTGATTTAAATGCTCACTTAGTGTACCTCCAACCTTACCCTCATTTTTTGCCCCCAAAATAGGAAAATTCTCATTTTGGGACAATTTACTCTAACTATTCCCCTATTTTTTTACCTAAACTTTTTATATTTTTCTCTCTCTTCTATATTATATTACTCCCTCCGTTTCAATTTATGTGAACCTATTTGACTGGGCACGAAGTTTAAGAAAAGAGAGAAGACTTTTAAACTTATGATGTAGAATGAAGCATATATATTTTGTGTGGCTATAAATCATTGCATAAAGGTAAATTGTTTCCAAATAGAGAAAGAGGTCATTCTTTTTTGCACGGACTAAAAAGGAAATATGTTCACATAAATTGAAACGAAGGGAGTATTATCTTTCATTTCAATTTCATTTTTTAATTTCCATTAAACAAATTTCATCTTTTATTTTATTAATTTATAATTTCCATAATTAAAAAAATTCCATAAAATTTTAAATAATATAATTTGTAAGCAATTATTATAAATTAACTAATAAACAAATAAAAGTGAAATCAATGCGATACAAGATTAATTAAATACATATTACATAACGATAAAATTTATTCGAAATACTAGATAAATATTTAACTTCAACCTCTAGTATTCTCTCATAAATGATCTATTAATGCATTACGAAGTGCAAAATGAGCACCTTTATCCTTAATTCTTCTATCTCGAGCTAAAAATTCTTGAAATCGTTAATTTTCATCTACTAAGTTATTATGTTGTTTACCGTAGTTTCAGGTTTTATGTATTTTAATTTAAAGTATTTTCAATTGTGATGTATTTCTAATTTTAATGAATTTTCATTTAATGTCTTTTCAATCTTCACTTTTCAATTTTAGCAACATCTAATATTTTATATTCGCACCTTTCAATCTTAGCAACATTACTATTTTATATTTGCACCATTTATTTTTGAGATAATTATATATTTTTGTATAATTATAACTTATAATAAATTTAACTTATAATTTTACATAAAAATAATAAATGCGCGAAAATTAATTTATAAGAATTATACACCAAAGTTAAGATATAATATTAATATTATAAAAATATTACATAAATATCATTAAGTGTATATAAAGAGATAAAATAAAAAATTAAATAATCAGTTAATAATAAAATAATAGTGAATAATAATGGGGGAGATGAATAGTGTACCCCATATTTGAGGGAATACTATTCATCCTCCATTTTAGGGACAAAAATGAGGGAGGGTTGGAGCACATTTTCCCTCAAAATTGCCCCCATTATGGGGGATGGGGGCAAGGTTGGAGATGACCTTACACTGATATTTATATTAGACCCATCTATTTAAAAATTAAAATTAAATTATATATCATTTAGTTATTGTTATGTTATAGATATTATTATTTATATATAAAAACATTATTGTTTGATACAAACAATAAATTTAAATATATGCACTTATTTTATTTGAACAGTAAAATTTAATCAAATAATTTGAGAATTAAGTGCGAACGGGGGCATTAACTTAATCTTATGATATACCGTGGCGGGAGCACAGGGAGAAACGAGACCTCGCCCATTCGCGTTATTGGAAGCACCCGATAACGCCCGCTTCAGTTCTGTCATTACTTTATCCTACCGTGTGAGATGGCCTAGAATGGCTTTTTGTTGCTCCTGCAGGACCCTTATCGCTTCGATAACGTGCTCCTCTTCGACATCATCAGGAGTCGCTTCTCAAACATGTCATAGATATTGCCTTCAGTGGACCGGTATGGCCTTGTTCCTCTCGTTGCAGGTATCGCTGATTGAATCCACATGCTGAGTGATTTAATTTCTTTATGCCTTAAGGTTGTGTGTATTGTTAACATCATTATCTATCGTTTTTTATGATTATTGCTAAGAACAAATAATCAAACACGTCAGTGAAAGAGGCAAGGACCAACTTAATTACACAATTGCCTAAGCCCCGCGTTGAGCGCCAATCTGTTTACCCATAAAATGATACAACTTAATTTATACATGGTTTATAGATAATTAATTTTTTTTCCTAAAATAATAAATGAATTACATAAAAATATAATAATTAGCCTTGAGACAACGATAAAATAGCATAAATAGCAATTCCGAGAGCAAGGATTCCGGGCACAACAACAATGGTATCAACAAATAAGAAGATAAATTATATTGAGCTTTGAATAGTGTGTAGCGTATGTTTTTCAGAAAAGTCGTGTGCTCTACAATGATAACAGAGCTCACTATTTATAGCTGCATCTGGGAAACAATGTCTGAGGATCGAGCCCATTTTTAATGTCAATTATGAGGGTCATTGAAGAATATCTAACAGCGGGTAGTGAATGCCATATTTCTTGTAACAAGCAGTGTAATTAATCCTATAGAATGTTCTTCATTAAATGTTATCGGATGGCCGGCATGTATTTTATCTTTATGAGTATCATTTGATATCAGACGGGATCGTTGTTTTCGATTTCAGCTATCTTCTGTCTTTAGCTCCACGTGTCACTTCCTCGTGCGATTATTTAATACAATGTATTTTACCTTGTACAATGTCTTAGTAGATTGGTGCATTAGTCAGTGAGTGAGTTGTAGGGTAAATAATGAGTGAGTGAAAGTAATAAAGGTCATAATTTAAATTATGGAAGAACATGCAAGGGAACTATAACAATTTCCAAGTTCTTGAGTTAATGGTAATACATAAGAGATCATGGCCACTTCCTCCCCTTAATACAACACAAATTAATATCAAATTTGTACTATTAAAAGCACCATCTCTCCAACAAAAAGCACTAGAACATTCAAATTAAGTTTATTGCGTATGTCATTTCAACAAAAAGAAATTATTTTGTATGTCGTCGTTATATTTTGTCGAATAATATACTTTTGTGATACAATGATAAATATTCCTTTAATTTTAATCAGTAATTCTAGGATTCGAACTCTAAACTCATGAAGTCGTCTTTATTAGGAACGGTTTATCCTCCAACACAAAATTGTCCAGTGCAATCCTGACTTTATTGGGGGCTTTAACTCGATTGTGTTAATGGTGTTCAAAACTTAATATATAAAGGTAAAAAAATAAATTTTGTCTTATATATACAGTGTAATTTTCCGACGAAAGGTGTTCGGGTGAACACCCTTACGCCCCTAAATCTGCCACTTCACACATATATGTGTAAAATTAATATATTTTCTTTAGTTTTCCTGTCGACTTCCACCTACCTTAGCTAGAGCTGAATTTTGATAATTTCCGTCAAGAAATAACATATGATGATGTTATCGAGAATTTCTACTGAACATGCGATAATTGAATAATATATGTGTGACGACCCAAAGGGTCATCACTTGTTTTATTAATCATTTCGAACTTCTGAGGTCTTGAAAATTTCATTTATAGTTGCCTCGATTCACGTGCACAGTTCGGGCGCGAAGCTGGAATTTTTTTTATGTTGAAATATATAAAATATGTGAAAAATTTGAAGAATTTTGATATTAATATTGATATGGTTGACTTTGGTCAACATTTTTGGTAAACGGACACGGACTCGTGATTTGACGGTCTCAGAAAATCCGTAGAAAAATATGAAACTCGGGCGTATGCCCGGAATCGAAATCCGAGGTCTAGAACCCCGGTAAAAGAATTTTTCTGTTAAATTATTTTCTGAAAATGTTTAAGGAAAATGAAACTGAATTTTGATTAAAAAGTACTGGTATCGGGCTCGTATTTTGGTTCTGACGTCCGGTACAAGTCATATATATTGGTTAAGTGCTTTCTGTAAAGTTTGGTTGAAAACGGACATCGTTTGACGTGTTTCGACCTTAAATTGGAAATTTTGGAAATTATGAAATTTGACAGAATTCTTGAGTTTTAAGGCTCAATTCATTGATTTTGATGTTATTTTAGCGATTTGATCGCGAGCAAGTTCGTATGATGCTTTTGAGTTAGTGTGCATATTTGGTTTGGAACCCCGAGGGCTCGGGAGTGTTTCGGAGGTGGTTCGGGGTGTTTTTGGACTTAGGAAACTGGCAGATTTTCTGCAATTTTTACACAGACACTTTACTCTACGCGATCGCGGCCTTGTACACGTGATCGCACTACCTTGTCAAATTACTCAACGCGATCGTAGCCGTCTGCACGCGATCGCGTAGCTTTCTGTTCTCCTTCAACGCGATCGCGACCTTGTTCACGCGATCGCGTAGTACAAACAAGCCACCCCAGTGAAATTCTCCTACGCGATCGCAGCACTGACCACGCGCCACCCCAACGAAATTCTTCTACGCGATCGCAGCACTGACCACGCGATCGCATAGTGTTGAACGTTTGCCTTCCGCGATCGCGACCCCGTTCACGTGATCGCGTAGAACAAAATCGTTGCCCAGTGAATTTAATCCCAAAATAGAACAGAAACGGGATAAAAATCCCATTTCTGTTCAACTCTCTTCTCCACAGTTCCTTGGGCGATTTTTGAGCGATTCTTCATCAAACTTCTTGGGTAAGTGATTCTTAACTCTTTTTCTTCATTTTTCATCAATATTATTTGAATTCCTAAGCCTAAATAGGTGTAAATGGGTAGAAAAATTGAGAATTGAGTATAGTAAGGGTTTTCAAAGAATTTGCGATCTAGACCTTGTTTTGGAGTCGAACTTAAGAACAAATTGTATATTTGAACTCGTGGATGATTGGGTGAACTTATTTTGGTTCGAAACTTGAGTTTCGATTATGTGGGCCCGGGGTCGATTTTTACTATTCCGTGCAGAATGTTGTAAAAATCATATTTAGCAATATGAACTTGTTTGTTAAGTAGAATTGATGATATTAAATCAATTGTGTGTAGATACGATTGGATTGGAGCCAAATTCGAAAGGAAAAGGCATTGCTACGGATTGAATCGTTCGTAAACTTTCGAGGTAAGTGTTTGTTCTATCCTAGCTTGAAGGAATAGGAATTTAGTTATGTATGAATTGTTGATTAAGAGTTATTGATGTCACACCGGTAATGGAGATAAATTGTTGAATTATTATCAATTATTGGTTCAAAACCGGTAATTATAAATATTATTGATGCAGAGATTATTGGTTAAATGCCGGTAATATATATATTTATGAATTGGGATCGTGTGGCACGCCGACCACTTATATGATAAGAAATGGGATCGTATGGCACGCCGACCACAAAGTGATTTAAATCTTGGCATTGGCCATAGTTGCCGGTTAGCCTATTGATATATTTGGGAGCGGGTGGTACGCCTACCACAAGATATAATTTATTGATATATTTAGGTGCGGGTAGTACGCCTATCACAAGATATAATTTATTGATATATTTGGGAGCTAGTGGTACGCCTACCACAAGGTATAATTTATTGATATAATTGGGAGCGGGTGGTACGCCTACCACAAGGTATAACTTATTGTTACATTTGGGAGCGGGTGGTACGCCTACCACAAGATATGAAATGAAAAATGAATTGAGACATGAAAGTAAGATATATTCTGTTGACTAGATTACTCTGGATATTATGAGTTATTGACTGATATTTCAGAGCAGAGTCTTTCCTTATAAACGTTTGTATATGTATATATATTTCAACTGTACAGTTTTATGTGGGTGACTGGCCTTAGTCTCATCACTATTTCGCTGGGATAGGCCAGGCACTTACCAGCACATGGGGTCGGTTGTGTTGATACTATACTCTGCGCTCTTTTTGCGCAGATACAGGTTACGGACAGCAGCAGCGGCAGTAGCACGATTGTGGATATTCCGACTACTGAGACTACGAGGTAGCCTTGCAGGCGTCCGCAGGACCCGTTGTCTCTTCTATCTATGTTTTTGTCACGACCCTAGTTCACCAATTATGAACATGTCGTGATGGCACCCAGTCCCCACGACTAGGTAAGCCTAACACGTTGCGGAATATACAAGTTATAAACACTTAAATAAGAAACAACGGAAAAATAGCATAAAAGATATGTAATTCGTGCCGCTTGGCACATACATCCGTCACACAATAAATAAAACACTACCAAGATCCGGAACCCCACGGTAACACGGACTAAAAGAAAAATACAACTGTGGCTCTATGTGTAAAGAGTATCTAACAACGAAATAAAGAAAAATGTCAACTAGTACTACTAGAGTAGAAGGGAAGCCTCCGGATCCGCGGACGTAGCAGATCGTACCTCGAAGTCTCCCAGAAAGTTGCGGAATCACCTAGCACGAGCCTGATCTGATGTACCTGGATCTGCACAACAAAAGTGTGCAGAAGAGTAGCATGAGTACACCACGGCGGTACTCAGGTAAGTGCCAAGCCTAACCTCGATGGAGTAGTGACGAGGAAGGTCAGGGCCCTACTGAGAAGCAATAATATAGTGATAATAACAATAATAAACAGTTTAAATGCTAATAATTTCCGCAATAACAACAATAGAATGATTACTACAACCGTCTACAATTTTTAACTAACAACAAATAACCAACTCAATAAAAATAAGTCCGGGACCTGTGGGAATTGAACCCACAGTCCCATTAACAGCACCCCTGGGTCTCCGGGAATCGAACCCGCAGCCCATGTCTCAATAGTATCTCAATAACTCAGGGATCTCGGGAATCGAACCCGTAGTCCACATTTCAATAATCTCGGGATCTCGGGAATCGAACCCGTAGTCCACATTTCAATAATCTCGGGATCTCGGGAATCGAACCCGTAGTCCACATTTCAATAATCTCAGGATCTCGGGAATCGAACCCGTAGTCCACATTTCAATAATCTCGGGATCTCGGGAATCGAACCCGTAGTCCACATTTCAATAATCTCGGGATCTCGGGAATCGAACCCGTAGTCCACATTTCAATAATCTCGGGATCTCGGGAATCGAACCCGTAGTCCACATTTCAATAATCTCAGGATCTCGGGAATCGAACCCGTAGTCCACATTTCAAAAAGTAAAGGAATACACAGAGAGAAGTATAATATGCTTAACTATAACTTCGCCGATAAACAGCGCCAGCGATTACCAAGAAAAACTCAAGCAAGACAATTAGGCAACTAGACAGTTAAATACTACCAAGTCATGCTTTTCTAACTGCTACCGGGTAGAAATGTCGAATTTAACAGCTAAAAACAGGAATATTACTCATTAAATATTTTAAGTAAAGTATGTATTCAACAACCAGCGCACGTACACGCCCGTCACCTCGCGTACAAGGCATTTAAAATATCACATAATATCCTAGGGGTGAAAGTCCCCCACACGAGGTTAGACAAGCCACTTACCTCGACTCCGGTACAAAACCGCTATGAAACAACTCTCTTGCCGCGAATGTCGGCCTCCACAAGTGTAGAATCTGATAAAATCAATAGAATCATATCAAAATAGGCCAATTGGGCATTACCCAATCAAAATAACTCAAAATACACCAAAACCCACAAGTTGCCAAAACCCGACTTTCGGTACGCTTATCGAAAAATTACTAAAATTATATATTCGGGTTCCTTATCTCAATACGAGTCTAGGCATATAAAATTTACCAAAATCGGACTCCATTTGCCCACTCAAATCGGAGATTTTCTAACATTTAGGCCTAGGGCTCAAACCCACCTTTAATCTCCCAATTTCAGTGAAATAATCACGGATTTCATGATAAACCAACGAATTAAGGTCAAGAAACTTACCCCCGATGATTTCCCGATGATATCCCGGCGTTTCCCCTTCAAAATCCTCTCTTGGAGCTCAACAATGGCGGTTTTGGTGTGTTAGGCCGCGACTGAAATGTTCTGGACTTAAAGTCACTGCCAGGCCATTTTACTCTACGCGATCGCAGCACCGGGCTTGCGATCGCGATGCACAAAATATGGGCGGCCTAATTTTCCTCTACGCGATCGCGTGATCCTGGACGCGATCGCAGTGAACAACTCAGCGACCCTACGCGATCGCATGGTCATCTCCGCGATCGCGGAGAGCAAACTCGTCCGGCTCCCCAAACTACCCTACGCGATCGCGTACTACCTCCTGCGATCGCACTGCCTCCGACCAAATACCCTACGCGATCGCATAAAACCTCACGCGATCGCAATGTTTCAACCTCCAGACTTACGCGATTGCACACCCCACCTTGCGATCGCAGAGCTCCGGGCTTTTCCCTTACGCGATCGCATCCCAGACATCGCGATCGCGATGCATCACCACCACTCTTTACGCGATCGCGTGGCCATCGCCGCGATCGCGGAGAGCAAAAATGTTCTGCAATAATTGCAGCAGAACAGCAGTGCCTTTTGGCACAAATTGGTCCGTTTGGACCCCCGAATTCATCCCGAGGCTCCCGGGTCCCCAACGAAAACCACCAACATACTCCAAAACACGATACGAACTTGTTCAAATCATAAAAACACGTCTAACAACATCAAAACCCATAATTCACATCGAATTCAAGCCTAAATTTCTTAAAACTTTCCGAATTGCACATTCGATCTAAAACCCAACCAAACGACGTCCGAATGACCTGAAAATTTGCGGACATATCCAAAATCACATAACGAAGCTACAGAAATTGTCGGAATTCCATTTCGACCCCCGGATCAAAATCTCACCTATCGTTCGGATTCGCCAAAATTTCAACCTTCGGCATTTCAAGCCTAATTGAGCTACGGACCTCCAAAATACATTCCGAACGCGCTCCCAACCCCAAAATAACCCAACGGAGCTAATGGAACCATCGGATTTCCGTTCCGAGATCGTCTTAACACTGTTCCGGCTACGGACCATTTTCTAGTATTAAAGCTCTCATTTAGGGACTAAGTGTCCCAAAATGCTCCAAATTTCAGAACCGACTCTCCCGGCAAACCACAATAGCAGAAATGAACTTAGGGGAACAGTTAAATTGGGGATTGGGGCATAATTTTTCTAAAACGACCGGTCGGGTCGTTACATCTTCCCACACTTAAAGATTCGTTCGTCCTCGAACGAGCATAGAAAACATACCCGGAGTAGTGAAAAGATGAGGGTACTGGCTGCGCATATCCTGCTCGGTCTCCCAAGTCGCCTCCTCGACCGGCTGGCCCCGCCACTGAACCTTTACCGAAACGATGTTCTTTGACCTTAGCTTTCTGACCTGCCTGTCTAGAATGGCTACTGGCTCCTTAACATAAGACAGATCCTTGTCTAGCTGAACCGAAGTGAAATCCAACACATGCGACGGGTCACCATGGTACCTCCGGAGCATGGAGACATGAAATACGGGGTGAACTCCGGCTAGGCTGGGAGGTAAGGCCAACTCATAAGCAACCTCCCCAACACGCCTCAAAATCTCAAAAGGGCCAATAAATCTAAGACTCAGCTTTCCTTTCTTCCCAAACCTCATAACGCCCTTCATGGGCGAGACTCGAAGTAGAACCCGCTCGCCAACCATAAAAGCCACATCGCGAAGTTTCTTGTCCGCATAACTCTTCTGTCTAGACTGGGCTGCACGAAGTTTGTCCTGAATCACCTTGACCTTGTCCATAGCATCCCGAACCATATCGGTACCTAGCAACCTGGCCTCGCCCGGCTCAAACCAACCCACGGGAGACCTGCACCTCCTACCATATAGGGCCTCGTACGGTGCCATCCGAATACTAGACTGGTAGCTGTTGTTATAAGCAAACTCCGCCAGTGGCAAGAATTGATCCCATGAACCTCCAAACTCAATCACGCACGCACGGAGCATATCCTCCAAAATCTAAATAGTGCGCTCGGATTGTCCATCCGTCTGGAGGTGAAATGCTGTGCTCAGCTCCACCCGAGTACCTAACTCCTGCTGCACGGCTCACCAGAACCGTGAAGTGAACTGAGTGCCTCTGTCTGAAATGATGGAAACTGGAATGCCATGTAATCTGACTACCTCTCTGATATAGATCTCCGCCAGTCGCTCCGATGAATATGTAGTGCTCACCGGTATAAAATGGGCGGACTTGGTCATCCGATCCACAATGACCCAAATGGAATCAAACTTCCTAACCGTCCGTGGAAGTCCAGATACAAAATCCATGGTAATGCGCTCCCATTTCCACTCGGGAATCTCAATTCGCTGCATCAACCCACCCGGACGCTGATGCTCATACTTCACCTGTTGGCAGTTGAGGCATCTTGAAACATAATCAACTATATCCCTCTTCATCCGCCTCCACCAGTAATGTTGTTTCAAGTCCTGATACATCTTCGCGGCTCCGGGATGGATGGAATACCGCGAGCTATGTGCCTCTGCTAGAATCAGCTCTCGAAGATCATCTACATTGGGCACACAGATGCGCCCCTGCATCCTCATAACTCCATCATCTCCGATGGTAACATCTCAAGCATCACCATGCCGAACTCTATCCTGAAGGACAAGCAAATGAGGGTCGTCGAACTGACGCTCCCTGATGCGGTCAAATAGAGAAGACCGAGAAATCACACAAGCCAGAACCCGGCTGGGCTCCGAAAGATCCAGTCTAACAAACTGTCTGGCTAAAGCCTGAACATCCATCGCCATAGGCCTCTCCGAAGCTGGTAGATGCGCCAAACTCCCCAAACTCTCTGCTCGACGACTCAAGGCATCGGCAACCATATTAGCCTTGCCCGGATGATAGAGAATAGTAATATCATAGTCCTTCGGTAGCTCCAACCATCTCCTCTGACGCATATTCAGGTCCTTCTGCTTAAGCAAGTGCTGCAAGCTCCGGTGATCAGTGTATATCTCACAAGGAACCCCATATAAATAATGACGCCAAATTTTCAAGGCGTGAACAATGGCAGCTAGCTCCAAATCATGAACAGGGTAATTCTTCTCATGCACCTTCAGCTGTCTCGACGCGTAGGCAATCACCCTACCGTCCTGCATCAATACCGCACCGAGTCCAACTCGTGAGGCATCACAATATACGGTATAGGACCCCGAACCTGTAGGCAACATCAATATAGGGGCCGAAGTCAAAGCTGTCTTGAGCTTCTGAAAGCTCGCCTCACACTCGTCTGTCCACTGAAAAGGGCACCCTTTTGGGTCAATCTAGTCATAGGTGCTGCAATCGAAGAGAACCCCTCTACAAAACGACGGTAATAGCCCGCCAAACCAAGGAAACTGCGAATCTCGGTAGCGGAGGAGGGTCTGGGCCAACTCTGCACGGCCTCCACCTTCCTCGGATCTACTTGAATACCATCACTCGACACCACGTGGCCCAAAAATGCCACTGAACTCAACCAGAATTCACATTTAGAGAACTTTGCATAAAGCTGCCTCTCCCTCAGAATCTAAAGCACTATCCTCAAATGTTGCTCGTGCTCTTCCCGGCTCCGGGAATATACTAGAATATCATCAATGAATACAATCACGAACGAGTCCGGATAAGGCCTGAACACACTGTGCATCAAATGCATAAAGGCTGCTGGGGCATTAGTCAGCCCAAAAGACATCACGAGGAACTCATAATGACCATACCGGGTCCTGAAGGCAGTCTTCGGGATATCTGGCTCCCGAATCTTCAGCTGGTGATACACAGAGCGCAAATCAATCTTAGAAAATACCTGTGCGCCCTGTAGCTGGTCAAATAAATCATCAATACGGGGCAAAGGATACCGGTTCTTCACGGTAACCTTGTTCAGCTGACGATAGTCAATACACATACGCATAGAACCGTCCTTTTTCTTCACAAACAATACAGGAGCACCCCAAGGCGAAACACTAGGTCGAATGAAACCCTTGCCCAATAACTCATGTAACTGATCCTTCAACTCCTTCAACTCAGGGAGGAGCCATACGGTACGGTGGAATAGAAATGGGCTGAGTGCCCGGCAACAAGTCAATAGCAAAATCAATATCTCTGTCGGGCGGCATGCCCGGAAGATCGGCTGGAAATACATCAGCAAAGTCACGTACCACAGAAACAGAATCAATAGAGGGAGTGTCAATACCGACGTCCCGCACATAGGCTAGATAAGCAGCACACCCCTTCTCAACCATACGCCGAGCTCTGAGAAAAGAAATAACACGGCTGGGGGTGTGATCTAGGGTACCACTCCACTCAATACGTGGAATGCCTGGCATAGCCAGCGTCACGGTCTTGGCGTGACAATCAAGAATAGCATAATGGGGCGACAACCAGTCCATGCCCAGAATAATATCAAAATCGACCATCCCAAGCAGCAATAGATCCGCTCTGGTCTCAAAATCACAAATGGTAATCAAACACGACCGATATACGCGGTCCACAGCCAAAGAATCACCCACCGGAGTGGAAACATAAATGGGGGCACTCAAAGAATCCCGAGGCACACCCGGATGAGAAGCAAAGTAAGAAGACACATATGAAAAAGTGGAACCAGGGTCGAATAGAACCGATGCCTCCCTGTGACTAACCAGAATAATACCTGTGATAACAGAGTCAGATGCAACAGCTGCAGCGCGATCATGAATAGCATAGAATTTGGCCTGTCCCCTCTCTCGAAGGCGGCCCCTGGCACCCTGATCCCCGCCCCTAGCTGGCTGGGCAGGTGGAGTGGCAACTAGAGCTGGAATTATGGCCTGCTGGCCCTGAGAACCACTCTGATGCTGCGAAGACTGAGGAGGTGCTCCTCTCCTACGCCTGGGGCACTCCCTAACCAGATGGCGAGTATCCCTGCACTCAAAACAAGCTCTGGGATGGCGCGGTGGCTGTGACTAACTGGTCTGACCCCCACTAGTCTGACCCTTGGAAGTACCCCGCGCAGGAGGTGCACTGGACACTGGGGGAGCACAATAAGGCTCATGAGGTGCTGGAAGACCTGGAGTACTACCGGCTGCGGGCAATACTGAGTGAACTGGCCTGCCGGAATTACCCCTGCCAAAACGACCGGCTGATAAAGTGCGGGCACCGGAGAAATGGCCCGACTCACGAGACCTTTTGGCCTCTCTCTCTCTCCGCTCTCTAGGGAGCATACTCTCGATCCTCTTGGCAATGCTAACTGCCTGCTGATAAGATATATCTGTCTCAAGCTCTCCGGCCATGCTGGATCGGATAGGCGGAACAAGGCCCTCAATAAATCTCCGCACTCTCTCCCGGACCGTGGCTACCAAAGCCGGTGCATGCCTGGCTAGACGGGTGAAACCGATAGCATACTCCGATACTAACATGGAGCCCTGTCGCAACCACTCAAACTCCTAGCGCCAAGAATCCCTAAGGCTCTGTGGAACAAACTCCCTCAAAAACAGATCTGAAAACTGCGTCCAGGTCAATGAAGCAGACTCCTCTGGACTATCCAACTCATACGTGCGCCACCAATCATAAGCGGCCCCACGAAACTGAAAGGCAGTGAAGGAAACCCCGCCGGTCTCCACAATCCCCATAGTACGAAGAATACGATGACACTCCTCTAGAAAACCCAATGCATCATCTGAAGCCAAACCACTAAACACTGGAGTGTCATATTTCTTGAACCTCTCCAATCTACGCTGCTCGTCCTCAGAGGCAGCTGGTCCACCTCCGGGCTATGCTGGGGCGGCATGAGGCACAACCAAAACATCTGTAACCTGTCCCACTGGCACACGCTGCTCCGGTGTAACGGCTGCGGGAGTCTGGGCCCCTCCCCCGGCCTGAGATGTAGCTGCAACAAGAGGAAGCAGTCCTGCTCGAGCTAAAGTGGTATACATACTCATAAACCGGGCCGGGGTCTCCTGTAGTGCTTGAGTAGTAGCGGTTGTAGTCGGTGTACCGGTGCCCGCACTCCAACCTCGGTCTACCCGCGGCACCTCGGCCGGCAGCCGCGCGCGGGTGCCGTGGCCGCACCTCGGGCGCGTCCTCGTCCTCTACCTCGGCCCGGCCTCTGACGGCGGCAACAGGGGGCGCGGGTACCTGATCGTTCCGAGTAGATCGTGTCCTCACTGTGAGCACGTGATTTTTGCCTTACATGAGAATTACTCCCAAAAAAAAAATTTCAAAATTAAATAGTTTTGTATTGTGTGTGATTTTGTGGATTTTGTGTTATTTTTATTTATCGGTGCGTGTTTATTTATTTAAATTAGTAAAATACAAAAAAATATATATTAGGTTTTGCATTTTTAGTGTTTAATATCGAAATTATGTGATTTACATTTTAGGTGATATGTAATTATGTAGGATAATTGTAGTAAAAAATTTAATTGTGTTACAAGTTAATATATATATATATATATATATATATATATATACATATATATGTAATACATCATGGAGTCTAGTTTTAAGAGATATGATTGGGCCAAAACCCAATTCCATACACCAGGCCCATATTAATTCAACACCCAGCCCAAAATACTCGCCCAAGCATCAGCTAATGTAACGTTTGATCTGGACCGTTGGATTTTATTATCCAACGGCCCAGATTAATCGATAAATACCCAAATACACTCAGACCGTAATGTAATCTAACGACGTCGTTCCATTTATAAGTGAAGAGATCCAAGCCGTCGATCTCATCAACCGCCCCAATCGTTTGATCTTGGCCGTTGGATTCTCATGATCCAACGGTCAAGATTAATCCCTGCACTTTAATCATTTAACACCCCCCCCAAACCCGTTAATCATTCCCATTTCCTACCCCATCTCTTTCGTCTCTGAAGAGATGCTCCAGACGACCCACGATAAACCCTAGCGCCGCCCCCCCGTTCCACCGCCTGAAACCCGGCGGCAACAACGCCGCCGGTCACCAAAATAACACCCCTGAACCACCAAACCACCCTGAGTCCGAATCCATAACTCCCTCTCCTCGAATCATCACCAAATGGTTCGAATCTTCAATCGAAGATTCGAGCCAAAGTCAAAACCATCCCAATCAACTCCAACTTTGCACCACAGCCTCCCCAGACCCTCCCCACGACCCCACCAAGGTTGGTCCGGCTCGAATCCAACCGGAATTAGTCGAACCCCAAAAATAGCCTTCAAGAACCCTAGAATTCGAAAACTAGGGATTTGGTCGGAATTAAAACAAATTGAAGTTAATAGATTTTAATTGGAATGTTTTCGTTTGAAAATATTTCAATTAAAATCTGTTCGACTTCAAAAGAAGGCAATTTCAAGTCTCTTCGAGCCCAAGTCCGTTCGATTTCCGATTTTTCTCACTGTTTAAGGTATTTTTATTTTTCTTTCCGATTTTTATCTATTAGTATAAGTGTTTATTGATTCCATTCCTTTGGTTAGTTAGTTATTTTCTCTGCTTTCGCTTCTCCTCCTAATCAAGACCTTTTTATTTGGTCAAATCATTTCTTTCTTGTATGTTCGACTCATTGTTGTTGTTGTGATTACATTGTGTTTAATTTAGTTAAGATCGTCGAATAGTTGACTCGGATTGTTGCCCCCTGATTCTGCCCGTAGGTTATAGTTGAATATCGATTATTCGTTATCGATTATATAGGTCATAATTGATTAAACGAATGTCGTCGTAAAATTGACTGTTAGCATGAATGACAAAAATGTCATTAGTATTACCTAGACACATCCGAGCCACTGCTCGGATTGAAAAGTTGTGGGTGAGTTGTTTGGTTATAGCTGTTTATAGTCAGGAATTAGGTTAGCTAGTAGAGTGCAATGCACCTAAGGACAACTAAATGGAACCTGCTGTTACAGTAGGGTTTCCTATTAAATGCCCTGCACTTATCAATTTAATATTAACACCCATGCTTAGACATAGTGTAGTGGTAAAAACAGAGGGATGGGTTCAGCAGAGAGAGGGATGGGCAGAGGTGATTATTTTGGGCTGGTCCTTGGCTCTTAGGAGTGGGTTTTAACTATAAGTATAGGGAGAGTTCACTAGAGGAAAGGGCGGAAAAATACAGTGATAGAGGGGGATATACACAGAGTTTTCAAACACACAATAGGGACTGACATATACAGAGAGGGAGAGACCTTGAAGAGGGTTCTAAAAACAGAGATATAGGGAGAGATACACTTAAGAGATGGAGAGTTTAAGAGTGGCCTGAGACAGAGGGACAACCTGAGAGAGAATATAAGGAAAAAAACAATAGGTGGAGTTCTTACTCATTTCTGGGAGAGTCTGCTTTGGTCTTGAAATCAGTTTAAAAGAGTTCAAAGGCTCGAGAGTTTAATTAGTGAAGAGAGCTTTGAGGGGATCAGTTCTTGAAAGTTTCGAATCAGTCTCAGGTGGCCATTGTCCTAGTAACACTGTTACATTGATCTTGAGACCAGAAACAACTTAAATTTCTCTGTTTCTATTAGATACTTGGTTGATTTCGAGTTAGAACTGACTGGTTGAGTCTGGTTTGGTTGCTTGTGGTGGACTACTTGTTCAATGAATTCATTTTTTCGGGTTAACTTGATATTGCTTTGAGAAGATACATGAGCTTTGTTTGATTGAAACTTTTGGACTGTTGATTGTGCTTTCTGGGCTGCTGAAACTTGTTCATTCTGTTGATGCTGCTTCTCATATGCTGCTACTGTTTGCCGAGCCCCGATCCTTTGCTGTCCTAGCCACTTCCTTTGCCTAGCAGGTAAATATGAAACCATGTAACTATTTGAATTTTGAATGATGGAAATGTTGAAATTGGGAATGAAGCATGAAATGATCTGATATGCATAGTTTTGTTGACTGTTTCCTTCCAAAAGGTTTGTTAATGGTAGGATTTGAGGTTGA
Source organism: Nicotiana noctiflora (assembly GCA_032618575.1). NCBI lineage: Eukaryota > Viridiplantae > Streptophyta > Magnoliopsida > Solanales > Solanaceae > Nicotiana > Nicotiana noctiflora. The sequence goes on along the minus strand of JASVEL010008443.1, from coordinate 27,734 downwards.
AAATTTGAAATTTAATCATGATGATATATTGGTTCTTGTCTGTGTCAACGTGAAGCTTGTTTACAGTCTTCACGCTCACTGCAGTATTTAAGCTAGCAAATGAATACTAATGTTCAATAAATCTTGCATTCCTTAGTAGTAAATTGGGCTACAGCAATATGAAATTGGAATAGGCAATCGTCTTTGGAAAATAAAGGGCCTGGAGGTTAGTTTAGAGGTGGTTTCAACCAGAATATGCAAGCAACCGATGTTAAAGGTTGCTAAATGCAGTCTTCTTTGTATCTAATCATGAGGGACGAGTAATAACAGTAGGAGAAAGGTGATTCCGTGTAGCGATTTCATTAGCTTTGTTTAGTATATAGGCAATATTGATGTTCAGTTTGTGAAGCCTATACAGATTCGTAGCTCAGCCCTCATCCGATCTGTTATAATCTTGTATAGTAGCTGAATGCTTGATTTTTGTTCACTGGTTTAAAGCTCTTTAGAATTTCAGTTGCGTGATTCACTTGGCATCTGGTTTCAGATTTGAAAGGCATCAAACAGAGTATTGAAAACATTTTGTATAGGCTTGGCTCGCCTAAAATATAGTTCATACTCAATTCTTAAATATGTTGTGATCCTTTGCTTGAGGCTATATCGATTGAATTCTATTTGAGTGCCAAGGCAGTAACTACGACCTAAAACAACCTTGCTTAGATTTTACATTTTGTGACTGAATCATTCACTTTGGGTGTCATCTGTTTATAGTCAAGTCCAATTTGTATATTAGCATGCTCCTGTTTTGCCCATGTTTCCTTCTTCGTCTCTGATTCATTGATAAAATCTGGATATGGTTTGGTCCTTTTATTGCTTATATGGTCATATATAAAGTTTTTTTTTTGTGATTTTGTTGGAAGATTATGATAGTTTCATTCTCATGTTTAGATAAGGAGTTGGTTAATGGATGCATTTGGGTGTTACAGTATAAGTTCATTTTCTGGTAGTCTTTCGAAAATCAGAGACTCCAATTGTTCGAACAAGATATTTGTTGGTTCGAGTGTTTTAAAAAAAAAATTTGAATAATTAGTAAATATTCGTAATTTGTTGTAGTTGAGTAAAACCCTTAAAAATAATTAGGAAAATTGGATTAATTAATTTGCAAATATAAAAAATTAGGTCCCGAATTAGGTAGCGGGTTCAAGCCTAAAGGGTGTTTCCCTTTTGTTTGAATTCAGACTTGAATTCGTGGCTCGAATTTGTATTCATGAATTAATTGGCCCGTAGAGACAAATAATACATAGAAAATTTTAAGTTTGCTTGAGTTGGCCTTAATAATAAAAAAAAACGAGACGAGCCTCGCCAAATCAAATATATATATAAATTGCGGGGCCACCATTAATTACTCAATGAAGAAACTCGGGACGGGTCGTTTAGCGAATTTCACGGCTTTCCCCAAATAACAACGCGTTAGTCTCTTTAGGTGGGTATTAATAATGCTATCTCCTTAAACCCGGGTGCACATTTATGTGACCCAAATCCAAATCTCAACGGAGTCGAAATGTGTTGACAACTACGGGTGCACTGGTGCGACATGGTTCGAGATACATTTTCACAATGTTGCAATTCTTTGTAAAAATAATAATAATAATAATAATAATAATAATAATAATTTTTATAATAATAATATCATAAGAGGTTAAAAATTAAAATTTATACATAAGTTAAGGCATATTATAAAATCAGATAAAGAAGCCTAATATAACAGTTGAGCGACCGTGCTAGAACCACGGAACTCGGGAATGCCTAACACCTTCTCCCGGGTTAACGAAATTCCTTATCCGGATTTCTGGTACGCAGACTTTTAAATAGAGTCAAACCTTTCCTTAATTCAGGATTCAACCGGTGACATGGGACACCATTATTTTTCCAAGTGGCGACTCTGAATTTAATAAATGGATCCCGTCTCGATTGTCCTTTAATTGGAAAAACTTCATCGCGCCCTCGCGGGTTAGCGAAAAAAGGAGGTGTGACAGCTCTGGCGACTCTGCTGGGGACTAAACCTCCGAACTTCGGTTCGGGGTCTAAGAATTCGAGCTCAGTTAAATTGTTGTTTTGTCTATATCTGATTTTATTACATGTTTAATTAATGTGCTACATGTCTACCGCTTTGATACTAGTTGCACTGTATATACAAATTGCTATATGTTTACCGCTTTGATATTGCGTGAACTGTATATAAAACTGTGCCGAAAACCCGTCTCTTCTTACCCCGGGGATGTGCTTACTGGTTGAGACTCCCCTTTCTGTTAGTGTCAATACCAAAATAAGAAAAGAGGCAGGATAAGTTACAAAGCCGGACGATCCCGCGGGTCCCCGTACGTAGCTCCCTCCTCAAATCCGAGTTGTCTGCTCGGGTACACGGTCTAGTACCATTGAAAACATCAGGATATTGAGCCTAGATTTAGGACGTTTATTTGCATCATGTCTGACTTAAGGGACTCAACACGGGGGTTGGGTCCGTCTAGGACAGGTGACCCGGTATTGGAAAAGACCGAGCATGTTATATGTTGCATTTATTTGTTCTAGATTATTACGGGCTAAATCCTTGAAAAAACAAAAAGAGAGGAAATTTTAGAATAGAAAAAATCGAAATGTCAACGAAACGCTGTCGAAAGTTTGAAAAGAAAATTTGAAAAATAAGTGGAATAATTTTTGTTGAAATAATTGGTCAAAATAATCTGACCGAACTACGCAGGTTTGATTCTCACCACTAGGTGAGATACGTAGGCAACCCTCATCGGGTTCAACCACCCCTTTAAAAAATCAAAAAAAAATGTGTGTTTAATTTTGTCAATAAAATCAAAGTGATGCCGTTTTTGCAAATAGCCGAATGTTCCGAAAGGACGCCGGAAGGTTGTTTTTGCAAAAATAGCCACTTTGAATCTTTATAAATAATTTTTGGGCACAACCTTGAAATATTCCCTCGCGAAAATGTTGAAAGGTCGTAGCCGCAAAAATCAAGTTGGGGTTACCACCCCTTTCAAAAAAAAAATCAAAAAAATGTCGAATTTCAGTTTTTAATAAAGCGAAGTGACGCTGTTTTTTTCCGAAAGGACGCCGAAAGGCTGTTTTTTGCAAAAATAGCCACTTTGAATTTTTTTTATTAATTTGTGGGCACAGCCTTGAAATATTCCTTGTGGAAATGTTGCAAGGCCATAGCCGCAAAATCAAGTCCGGGTTCACACCCCTTTTGTAAAAATAACCAAAAAATGTCAAATTTTGATAAATACGTCGGGTGATGCTATTCTTGTTTAAAACAAGCCGAATGTTTTTCAAAAGAACGCTGGATGGCCGTTTTTGCAAGAATAGCCACCTTGAGTCATTTTAAATAATTTTGGACACAACCTTGAAATATTCCCTCGCGGAAATGTCGAAAGGCTGTATCCACAAAATTAAGTTTGAGTCATCGCTCACTTTACAAAAATAACCGCTTTATCAAATAAGCCATTACATGGCCAAAATTTTGCTGAAATAGTCACATTTCTGCATTTTAACTTCCCCAATCTTGTGTTGGCCTGTGTCGGTGTTGAACGATGCCCCATAGGCCCCACGATAAAAATTTTGAATTTGCATCTTCTTAAATAAAATTTTGCAAAAGAGCCACTTTGTCTAAATAAGCCATTATATGGCCAATTTATAAAAAATAGTCTTGTGTTGGTTTATGGTGATGCCGAACGATGCCCCATGAGCTAGAGGGAAAAAAAAAAGAAAAAAAAAAAAAAATTCGAGCTTATTTTTCTTAAACAACATTTTGCAAAAATAGTCATTTTGTCAAATAAGCCGTTATGTGGCCAATTGTGTAGAAATAGTCATAATTGACACCAAAAATATCCTTATTCATGTAGAAATCTCCTACACAAGTTTGTAGTTGGAATCGGCGTCTATAATTTTCTTTCAAAGAAAAAGAAAAAAAAATCAAAAAAAAAAAAAATCAAATAAACATCTCTTTATTTCTTGCATTAATTTGCAAGAACTACGCTCGGTCCTGATTCGTGCGGGGTCATGATACGTAGGCAATCCACATAGGATTCGACCATATACATAACCAAAAAAAAAAAAAAAAAAAAAAAGAAGAAAAAAGGAAAGTTGGGAAAGCACATATATGAGAAGCTGGAATGCCGCATGAAACCGAAGCAACTGCATGATAGAAAGGTTTAACTACCTAGGTTCATTGCATCCCTAATGTGCGTTCACCTGGGTGTCAAATGCTCTAACGCTAACGTGACTTCACTTTGTTGTGTCCATTAGCAGAAAGGTGGTTGGTTGTGGTTCTAAAATAACTCTTCCCTATAAGACAAAGGACAATGGCAGATAATCTCAAGACCGAGTGGGTTGATACCGATACCCGACAACAGCTGGTTGAACGGAACCACGGGTTAGTAGAAGAAGTCAAGATATTGAGACAACATGTGGCTGATATGTATCGGGCGTGGATGGATGGAAAAGCACCACCTCCGCCACCACCTAGCTTCCTGGACTCTGTCCTTACCCGTACAATGAACCCGATGCCGGAGGATCCCCCACACCCTCCATATATACCCGCCTATCACAATTTTTCCGGCCACTCGAGTAGCTCAATTACTCGTCCCCCAGCTATGTTTTCACAATGCTACTCCCGTCCCCAACACCACTACTCTCCCCGGGACAACCAAAATCGTATTTCACCTGCCAGGTACTCAACTCCACAAAAGGCCTACCAACCCCCACAAACATACCGGAAACCCCCCGGGTCAGGTTTCAGGCCAAATAAGGCGTTTAGGGAGGAGAGGTTGCTGAAGCGAGAAAAGGCGCTCACCCCTATCGGGGAATCCTATGCAAGTCTATTTGAAAAGTTAAAACATGTCGGCCTGATTACGCCGCTCCCCGGATACACTCCCGATCCACGTGCAAGAAGCTTCGATCCTACCGCACGATGTGCATACCATTCCAATGTCAGAGGGCACGATATTGAGAGTTGCCGTACCTTGAAAAAGGAAATAGAAAGAATGATTCAAAAAGGGTGGTTGATTGTGGTCAATGATGATGACATGGGACACACAAATCCTCCGGGGGGTGTATTGACTGGGGCTAAAAATGTTGAAGCAGATGGCAGCCTTGGCAATATTGACGCAGAACTTAGTGGCTAAAATGTTGTGCTTGGTAATTGGGAAGATACTCCATCTTTTGGTCAGCTAGATGGAGCTTTGGTGGTTCGTTTTTGTCGTCATTTTTGTTGTCCGAGTTATTTTCAGGGTTTTTTTGTGGTCAAACCCTTTTGTCCTAGCAGTTTGCTTTGGTCTTGCCCAGTTTTGTTTCAGGGCTGTACTCTAGTTTGTTTTGCTTGTTTTGTCATTGAACCATTTCGTCATTAGTTTAATGAAGCTTTCGGTCTTTTGTTACTTCCGGTCATTTTATTTGTTTAGTTCTTTTACCCTTTAGATTTGTCTTGTGCTCAAACGCCGAATCTAGTGACACGACATGCGCACGCATAATTATGGCTTAATTCTAAAAGTTAATCATTAAGCAATTGGAAGATGATCAGGTCATCTAAAGGAAACAAAAACAACTTGAGACTATTTGGATCCCGAGTCATCTGAAACCGGGGCAAGTAAAAAAGAAACAGTCAAAGGCAAGCTGGCCAAAATTGACATGGGGTCGTTCATAATGAGAGTGTTGCCCAATAGTGCTTTAAAGATATGATGAATATTAATTGTGTCGTTTACGCTTGGCATGTTTTGAAGATTGGAATGACAAAGGCATTTTGTTCTGCTATCCAAACACTTTATCCATCGTCAACCCTTTGAGCCTGAATTTAAATTCTTTCATATCCCTCCTTCGGAATTAGTTGCAAAGACTAGAAACACAAGTTTGAAAGGCAAAAGAAGAAAGGGATAAAGAAAAAGTAAAGAAAAAGAAAACAACAAAAAGAGATAAAGAAAAGAAAAAGAAAAAATGTGTGGAAAAAGAAATTTGAAAAAGAGGAATTGGGAACTACGTTTGACCTAATTTCTCAAAGAGGATACGTAGGCGCTTCACAGCTCGGTCATAGTGTAAATAAAGAAATAAAAATCCCCAAGCTAGAAACTGGGGCAATAAAAGTTATGTTTATAAAGGAAGATGTAGACTTCGAAGGTTGTAATTTTGAACCCATTTTGTTTTGTTTCGAGCCTTTAATACCATTTCTTTCTAGCCTTATCCAAATCCACATTACGGTCCAAGGAAAGACCTTTCGACCAATCTTTAAAAGAGGCCAAGTCAGGCAAATGAGAGAAGTCCTATCAGAACATAACACTCCGATTCCCATCGGAAAAGACTCGGATCTGCAGCAGAAGAGATATGAGAAAATCTTAGCGGTAGTGCCACCAGTCCCCGGCGGAAAAGTGACACAAATGAGAGAGTCTTAGCGGTGAAAACCTTCACAGGCACCATAAGGCGATGAAAGCTGAGGGAAAACCGAAACGAGAGAGGCTTGGTAGTGAAAACCCCTCGGGCACTACAAGTCGAACGAAGGTTGAAAATGAGATAGGAAAGCCCCAGGAGAAGATTACAAAAGGCGGATTAACGACGGATGGTAGGCTATATGTGCATGTCATGTCCATTAGAGTTGGTATCCACGTTCGATAGGGTTATTTTATAATTTTTTCTTCTTAGAGAGTCGTCCTCATTTTTGTCTTTTATTCTGTTTCCTTTCATAAAAAAATTCCCCGATAACGTCTGTTTGTAAGAAATGACTTCAAAATTTTCCATCAGCTTTCCAATTATGCAAGACGGAATTTGATTGGTACACCCAAGTGGTATAAGTGAGGAGGGATTAAGCGCAAAGCCAGTGTCCAGAAGGATATTCCCCAACAATAGGAAATCGACAAAGGGGTGGATCGGTGTGAAAAAGGATATCTCAATGAAGGTTAATGACCTCGAGGCCAAGGCCAATGAGACTCAAAGGTCGGGAAATGCCCATGCCTTAGATATGCCACCAAAGAAGGGAAGATATCCCCAGCATAAAGGTATTTTCAGTGACAAGGGTGAACAAAGAAAATGGTTCACCAGTAAAACATGCAAGGTCTTCACGAAGGGTCACTATTATAGGAATTCGGGTGGTCGGTGGAAAACCACGTGGAAAGGTTCGCGAATAAAGAGTCGTCAAGGAAGGCGGGGAAGCAAGAAAGGAGAAAACTATCCCCAGCATGAATATCATCAAATGATAACATCCCCGGCAGGGTCTGATAATGAAACACAGAGCAGGGAAAGAGGAGGAGAACCATCCCCAGCAGGAGCACCACAACAGCCACCACATTTTAAAACTAACCAATTTTTCTTTGATTTGAAACAGGGAAAAGAGGGGTTGTTGGCAGAAAAGCATGCCACGAAGAAGATTCTCAAACTGGGGCAGAAAATTTTCTCCTGTTACGAAAATTTTCTCGAAACCAAATACTTGGTTGGGGAAAGAAGCCAGATAATGCGAGGAAATGATCTTTGAACCCGGTTATCTCCAGCAAAAAAAAAAAAAAAAAAACAGCAGCTTTGAAAGAAAGAAAACAACAAGCTGTGATAGAGGATATTATGCCCCCAGCAGACAGGACAAAACGAGGAAGCTTGCGTTCAGAAAGGCAAGAGGCTGGTATCACCCCCAACAGTTCTCGGAGAAATGAAACACTGATTTCGAGATTTCTCCAGCAGCATTATATCCTACAAGTTTTTCAAGGGAGCGAAGCGCGAGCCCCGAAGGAGATTTGGAAAGAGGAAGAAGGAAAAGGGATCCCCGGACAGGGTAATCCCCAGCTGATGACATTTCAATCCCCAGCGATCTCGGGAGAGAATAAAGGTTTTGAAGGAAGTAGAAAATGAGGAAATAAAGAAGATTTTCCCAGCAGCATTATCCCCAGCAAGTAAGTAAGCAATTCCAAAGATATCCCCAGCAATCAAGAGAAAATAACACGACCTAGGAGGAAAGCAATCCCTAAATAAGGTAATTTATAAGGGAGGAATGACGTTTAATTTTCCAAGTTGATGTTGAAGTCAGGAGCCCGCCTGAAGAGAGGAATGGCGATTTATTTTTTCAAAAGATGTTGTTGAAGTCAGGAGCCTGCCTGAAGAGAGGAATGGCATTTAATTTTCCGAGTTGATGATTGAAGTCAGGAGCCCGCCTGAAGAGAGGAATGGCGATCTATTTTCAAAAGATGTTGAAATCAGGAGCCCGCCTGAAGAGAGGAATGGCGATTTATTTTCAAAAGATGTTGAAGTCAGGAGCCCGCCTGAAGAGAGGAATGGCGTTTTATTTTCTAAGTTGATGTTGAAGTCGGGAGCCCGCCTGAAGAGAGGAATGGCGATTTATTTTCAAAAGATGTTGAAGTCAGGAGCCCGCCTGAAGAGAGGAATGGCGATTTATTTTCAAAAGATGTTGTTGAAGTCAGGAGCCCGCCTGAAGAGAGGAATGGCGTTTAATTTTCAGAATCGATGATTGAAGTCAGGAGCCCGCCTGAAGAGAGGAATGGCGATTTATTTTCAAAAGATGTTGAAGTTAGGAGCCCGCCTGAAGAGAGGAATGGCGTTTAATTTTCAGAGTTGATTGAAGTCAGGAGCCCGCCTGAAGAGAGGAATAGCGATTTATTTTTTCAAAAGATGTTGTTGAAGTCAGGAGCCCGCCTGAAGAGAGGAATGGCGATTTATTGTCAAAAGATGTTGTTGAAGTCAGGAGCCCGCCTGAAGAGAGGAATGGCGTTTATTTTCAAAAGATGTTGTTGAAGTCAGGAGCCCGCCCGAAGAGAGGAATGGCGATTTATTTTCAAAAGTTGTTGTTGAAGTCAGGAGCCCGCCTGAAGAGAGGAATGGCGTTTAATTTTCAGAATCGATGATTGAAGTCAGGAGCCCGCCTGAAGAGAGGAATGGCGATTTATTTTCAAAAGATGTTGAAGTCGGGAGCCCGCCTGAAGAGAGGAATGGCGATTTATTTTCAAAAGATGTTGTTGAAGTCAGGAGCCCGCCTGAAGAGAGGAATGGCGATTTATTTTCAAAAGATGTTGTTGAAGTCAAGAGCCTGCCTGGAGAACGGAAAGGCATACCTTTTAATTCAAGAAGACAGTAGCCCACTAGGAGAGCAAAAGGTTACAGCAAAATGTCCCCGACCGGAATCCAAGAATCAGAAGGAAGACAACAAGGGTCAGAAAAGATAGAATCAGATCTCGAAGGAGAAATAGTTCGAAGACCACAAAGAAGGAACCAATGGTCGGAGGTCGGCAATCAAGATAGGCCGAGACAACCATTGTAAGAGAAGAAGAAGCATGTGAGGAAACATTATAGCTAGCGGGATGGCAAGGAGCATGACAAGATCAAGTTAAAAAGGATAGATAAGAATTTGTAATACTGTAACTTAGTCTAGCTTCTTATTTTTGCTTAGCATGGTGTAATGAGGGGATCAGTTAAGCAGTGGCAACAGCAGTAACAGCAATAACAGCAAGGTCACAGAAATCACGGTAGTCCCAGCTACCAAAACTTCCCGAACTACATTGACCTGATTCCCTTTTAGCCAGGGATATGTAGGAGATCTTCTGAAGCAAAGGTTCGGTCAAACTTTTCAAAAAAAATGCTTCATACGGGGTGCTCAGACGGGCAAAAATCGCTCGTATCCGCTCACTTATCTTTGCACGAAAACTCTTCATGTTTCCGCGCAAAGAGGGGCAGTGTGAGCACGTGATTTTTGCCTTACATGAGAATTACTCCCAAAAAAAAATTTCAAAATTAAATAGTTTTGTATTGTGTGTGATTTTGTGGATTTTGTGTTATTTTTATTTATCGGTGCGTGTTTATTTATTTAAATTAGTAAAATACAAAAAAATATATATTAGGTTTTGCATTTTTAGTGTTTAATATCGAAATTATGTGATTTACATTTTAGGTGATATGTAATTATGTAGGATAATTGTAGTAAAAAATTTAATTGTGTTACAAGTTTATATATATATATATATATATATATATATATATATATATATATATATATATATATATATATATATATATATATATATATATATATATATATATATATATATATATATATATATATATATATATATATATATATATACATATATATGTAATACATCATGGAGTCTAGTTTTAAGAGATATGATTGGGCCAAAACCCAATTCCATACACCAGGCCCATATTAATTCAACACCCAGCACAAAATACTCGCCCAAGCATCAGCTAATGTAACGTTTGATCTGGACCGTTGGATTTTATTATCCAACGGCCCAGATTAATCAATAAATACCCAAATACACTCAGACCGTAATGTAATCAAACGACGTCGTTCCATTTGTAAGTGAAGATATCCAAGCCATCGATCAGCGTTGATCTGACGGATCTCATCAACCGCCCCAATCAGATCTAAACCGTTGGATTTTGTGATCCAACGGTCAAGATTAATCCCTGCACTTTAATCATTTAACACCCCCCCAAACCCGTTAATCATTCCCATTTCCCACCCCCTCTCTTTCGTCTCTGAAGAGACGCTCCAGACGACCCACGATAAACCCTAGCGCCGCCCCCCCGTTCCACCGCCTGAAACCCGGCGGCAACAACGCCGCCGGTCACCAAAATAACACCCCTGAACCACCAAACCACCCTGAGTCCGAATCCATAACTCCCTCTCCTCGAATCATCACCAAATGGTTCGAATCTTCAATCGAAGATTCGAGCCAAAGTCAAAACCATCCCAATCAACTCCAACTTTGCACCACAGCCTCCCCAGACCCTCCCCACGACCCCACCAAGGTTGGTCCGGCTCGAATCCAACCGGAATTAGTCGAACCCCAAAAATAGCCTTCAAGAACCCTAGAATTCGAAAACTAGGGATTTGGTCGGAATTAAAACAAATTGAAGTTAATAGATTTTAATTGGAATGTTTTCGTTTGAAAATATTTCAATTAAAATCTGTTCGACTTCAAAAGAAGGCAATTTCAAGTCTCTTCGAGCCCAAGTCCGTTCGATTTCCGATTTTTCTCACTGTTTAAGGTATTTTTATTTTTCTTTCCGATTTTTATCTATTAGTATAAGTGTTTATTGATTCCATTCCTTTGGTTAGTTAGTTATTTTCTCTGCTTTCGCTTCTCCTCCTAATCAAGACCTTTTTATTTGGTCAAATCATTTCTTTCTTGTATGTTCGACTCATTGTTGTTGTTGTGATTACATTGTGTTTAATTTAGTTAAGATCGTCGAATAGTTGACTCGGATTGTTGCCCCCTGATTCTGCCCGTAGGTTATAGTTGAATATCGATTATTCGTTATCGATTATATAGGTCGTAATTGATTAAACGAATGTCGTCGTAAAATTGACTGTTAGCATGAATGACAAAAATGTCATTAGTATTACCTAGACACATCCGAGCCACTGCTCGGATTGAAAAGCTGTGGGTGAGTTGTTTGGTTATAGCTGCTTATAGTCAGGAATTAGGTTAGCTAGTAGAGTGCAATGCACCTAAGGACAACTAAATGGAACCTGCTGTTACAGCAGGGTTTCCTATTAAATGCCCTGCACTTATCAATTTAATATTAACACCCATGCTTAGACATAGTGTAGTGGTAAAAACAGAGGGATGGGTTCAGCAGAGAGAGGGATGGGCAGAGGTGATTATTTTGGGCTGGTCCTTGGCTCTTAGGAGTGGGTTTTAACTATAAGTATAGGGAGAGTTCACTAGAGGAAAGGGCGGAAAAATACAGTGATAGAGGGGGATATACACAGAGTTTTCAAACACACAATAGGGACTGACATATACAGAGAGGGAGAGACCTTGAAGAGGGTTCTAAAAACAGAGATATAGGGAGAGATACACTTAAGAGATGGAGAGTTTAAGAGTGGCCTGAGACAGAGGGACAACCTGAGAGAGAATATAAGGAAAAAAACAATAGGTGGAGTTCTTACTCATTTCTGGGAGAGTCTGCTTTGGTCTTGAAATCATTTTAAAAGAGTTCAAAGGCTCGAGAGTTTAATTAGTGAAGAGAGCTTTGAGGGGATCAGTTCTTGAAAGTTTCGAATCAGTCTCAGGTGGCCATTGTCCTAGTAACACTGTTACATTGATCTTGAGACCAGAAACAACTTAAATTTCTCTGTTTCTATTAGATACTTGGTTGATTTCGAGTTAGAACTGACTGGTTGAGTCTGGTTTGGTTGCTTGTGGTGGACTACTTGTTCAATGAATTCATTTTTTCGGGTTAACTTGATATTGCTTTGAGAAGATACATGAGCTTTGTTTGATTGAAACTTTTGGACTGTTGATTGTGCTTTCTGGGCTGCTGAAACTTGTTCATTCTGTTGATGCTGCTTCTCATATGCTGCTACTGTTTGCCGAGCCCCCATCCTTTGCTGTCCTAGCCACTTCCTTTGCCTAGCAGGTAAATATGAAACCATGTAACTATTTGAATTTTGAATGATGGAAATGTTGAAATTGGGAATGAAGCATGAAATGATCTGATATGCATAGTTTTGCTGATTGTTTCCTTCCAAAAGGCTTGTTAATGGTAGGATTTGAGGTTGAAAATTTGAAATTTAATCATGATGATATATTGGTTCTTATCTGTGTCAACGTGAAGCTTGTTTACAGTCTTCACACTCACTGCAGTATTTAAGCTAGCAAATGAATACTAATGTTTAATAAATCTTGCATTTCTTAGTAGTAAATTGGGCTACAACAATATGAAATTGGAATAGGCAATCGTCTTTGGAAAATAAAGGGCCTGGAGGTTAGTTTAGAGGTGGTTTCAACAAGAATACGCAAGCAACCAATGTTAAAGGTTGCTAAATGCAGTCTTCTTTGTATCTAATCATGAGGGACGAGTAATAACAGTAGGAGAAAGGTGATTCTGTGTAGCGATTTCATTAGCTTTGTTTAGTATATAGGCAATATTGATGTTCAGTTTGTGAAGCCTATACAGATTCGTAGCTCAGCCCTCATCCGATCTGTTATAATCTTGTATAGTAGCTGAATGCTTGATTTTTGTTCACTGGTTTAAAGCTCTTTAGAATTTCAGTTGCGTGATTCACTTGGCATCTGGTTTCAGATTTGAAAGGCATCAAACAGAGTATTGAAAACATTTTGTATAGGCTTGGCTCGCCTAAAATATAGTTCATACTCAATTCTTAAATATGTTGTGATCCTTTGCTTGAGGCTATATCGATTGAATTCTATTTGAGTGCCAAGGCAGTAACTACGACCTAAAACAACCTTGCTTAGATTTTACATTTTGTGACTGAATCATTCACTTTGGGTGTCATCTGTTTATAGTCAAGTCCAATTTGTATATTAGCATGCTCCTGTTTTGCCCATGTTTCCTTCTTCGTCTCTGATTCATTGATAAAATCTGGATATGGTTTGGTCCTTTTATTGCTTATATGGTCATATATAAAGTTTTTTTTTTTGTGATTTTGTTGGAAGATTATGATAGTTTCATTCTCATGTTTAGATAAGGAGTTGGTTAATGGATGCATTTGGGTGTTACAGTATAAGTTCATTTTCTGGTAGTCTTTCGAAAATCAGAGACTCCAATTGTTCGAACAAGATATTTGTTGGTTCGAGTTTTTTAAAAAAAAAATTTGAATAATTAGTAAATATTCGTAATTTGTTGTAGTTGAGTAAAACCCTTAAAAATAATTAGGAAAATTGGATTAATTAATTTGCAAATATAAAAAATTAGGTCCCGAATTAGGTAGCGGGTTCAAGCCTAAAGGGTGTTTCCCTTTTGTTTGAGTTCAGACTTGAATTCGTGGCTCGAATTTGTATTCATGAATTAATTGGCCCGTAGAGACAAATAATACATAGAAAATTTTAAGTTTGCTTGAGTTGGCCTTAATAATAAAAAAAAACGAGACGAGCCTCGCCAAATCAAATATATATATAAATTGCGGGGCCACCATTAATTACTCAATGAAGAAACTCGGGACGGGTCGTTTAGCGAATTTCACGGCTTTCCCCAAATAACAACGCGTTAGTCTCTTTAGGTGGGTATTAATAATGCTATCTCCTTAAACCCGGGTGCACATTTATGTGACCCAAATCCAAATCTCAACGGAGTCGAAATGTGTTGACAACTACGGGTGCACTGGGTGCGACGTGGTTCGAGATACATTTTCACAATGTTGCAATTCTTTGTAAAAATAATAATAATAATAATAATAATAATAATAATTTTTATAATAATAATATCATAAGAGGTTAAAAATTAAAATTTATACATAAGTTAAGGCATATTATAAAATCGGATAAAGAAGCCAAATATGACAGTTGAGCGACCGTGCTAGAACCACGGAACTCGGGAATGCCTAACACCTTCTCCCGGGTTAACAGAATTCCTTATCCGGATTTCTGGTACACAGACTGTAATACAGAGTCATAAATTTCCTCGGTTCGGGATTAAACCGGTGACTTGGGACACCATTATTTTCCCAAGTGGCGACTCTGAATTAATTAAATAAATCCCGTTTCGATTGTCCTTTAATTGGAAAAACTCCCTCGCGCCCTCGCGGGTGCGGAAAAAGGAGGTGTGACACTCACCATCTGTGAGAGAATAGAAAGCAGTAGTTTAGATTTTTGATGTCAAAAATGTCGCACGACAAGGAATCCAAAAGAAATGAAGAGTTTCCTAAACAGTTACATAGCCCCTCGTAGATAAATACAGACGTCTCCGTATCGATCAGCGAGACTCTAAGTAACCGGTCCGTGTCCCGTGACTCCTATGAACCTAGAGCTCTGATACCAACTTGTCACGACCCTAGTTCACCAATTGTGAACATGTCGTGATGGCACCCAGTCCCCACGACTAGGTAAGCCTAACACGTTGCGGAATATACAAGTTATAAACACTTAAATAAGAAACAGCGGAAAAATAGCATAAAAGATATGTAATTCGTGCCGCTTGGCACATACATCCGTCACACAATAAATAAAATACTACCAAGATTCGGAACCCCACGGTAACACAGACTAAAAGAGAAATACAACTATGGCTCTATGTGTAAAGAGTATCTAACAACGAAATAAAGAAAAATGTCAACTAGTACTACTAGAGTAGAATGGAAGCCTCCGGATCCGCGGATGTAGCAGATCGTACCTCGAAGTCTCCCAGAAAGCTGCGGAATCACCTAGCACGAGCCTGTCCCTGATGTACCTGGATCTGCACAACAAAAGTGTGCAGAAGAGTAGCATGAGTACACCACGGCGGTACTCAGTAAGTGCCAAGCCTAACCTCGATGGAGTAGTGACGAGGAAGGTCAAGGCCCTACTGAGAAGCAATAATATAGTGATAATAACAATAATAAATAGTTTAAATGCTAATAATTTACGCAATAACAACAATAGAATGATTACTACAACCGTCTACAATTTTTAACTAACAACAAATAACCAACTCAATAAAAATAAGTCCAGGACCTGTGGGAATTGAACCCACAATCCCATTAACAGCACCCATGGGTCTCCGGGAATCGAACCTGCAGCCCATGTCTCAATAATATCTCAATAATCTCGGGATCTCGGGAATCGAACCCGTAGTCCACATTTCAATAATCTCGGGATCTCGGGAATCGAACCCGTAGTCCACATTTCAATAATCTCAGGATCTCGGGAATCGAACCCGTAGTCCACATTTCAATAATCTCAGGATCTCGGGAATCGAACCCGTAGTCCACATTTCAATAATCTCAGGGATCTCGGGAATCGAACCCGTAGTCCACATTTCAATAATCTCGGGATCTCGGGAATCGAACCCGTAGTCCACATTTCAATAATCTCAGGATCTCGGGAATCGAACCCGTAGTCCACATTTCAATAATCTCAGGATCTCGGGAATCGAACCCGTAGTCCACATTTCAATACAAGTGAAAGGAATACACAGAGAGAAGTATAATATGCTTAACTATAACTTCGCCGATAAACAGCGCCAGCGATTACCAAGAAAACTCAAGTAAGACAATTAGGCAACTAGACAGTTAAATACTACCTAATCATGCTTTTCTAACTGCTACCGGGTAGAAATGTCGAATTTAACAGCTAACAACAGGAATATCACTCATTGAACATTTTAAGTAAGGTATGTATTCAACAACCAGCGCATGTACACGCCCGTCACCTCGCGTACAAGGCATTTAAAATATCACATAATATCTTAGGGGTGAAAGTCCCCCACACGAGGTTAGACAAGCCACTTACCTCGACTCCGGTACAAAACCGCTATGAAACAACTCTCTTGCCGCGAATGTCGACCTCCACAAGTGTAGAATCTGATAAAATCAATAGAATCACATCAAAATAGGCCAATTGGGCATTACCCAATCAAAATAACTCAAAATACACCAAAACCCACAAGTTGCCAAAACCCGACTTTCGGTACGCTTATCAAAAAATCACTAAAATTATATATTCGGGTTCCTTATCTCAATACGAGTCTAGGCATATAAAATTTACCAAAATCGGACTCCATTTGCCCACTCAAATGAGAGATTTTCTAACATTTAGGCCTAGGGCTCAAACCCACCTTTAATCTTCCAATTTCAGTGAAATAATCACGGATTTCATGATAAACCAACGAATTAAGGTCAAGAAACTTACCCCCGATGATTTCCCGATGATATCCCGGCGTTTCCCCTTCAAAATCCTCTCTTGGAGCTCAACAATGGCGGTTTTGGTGTGTTAGGCCGCGACTGAAATGTTCTGGACTTAAAGTCACTGCCAGGCCATTTTACTCTACGCGATCGCAGCACTGGGCTTGCGATCGCGATGCACAAAATATGGGCGGCCTAATTTTCCTCTACGCGATCGCGTGATCCTGGACGCGATCGCAGTGAACAACTCAGCGACCCTACGCGATCGCATGGTCATCTCCGCGATCGCGGAGAGCAAACTCGTCCGGCTCCCCAAACTACCCTACGCGATCGCGTACTACCTCCCGCGATCGCACTGCCTCTGACCAAATACCCTACGCGGTCGCATAAAACCTCACGCGATCGCAATGTTTCAACCTCCAGACTTACGCGATCGCACACCCCACCTTGCGATCGCAGAGCTCCGGGCTTTTCCCTTACGCGATCGCATCCCATACATCGCGATCGCGATGCATCACCACCACTCCTTACGCGATCGCGTGGCCATCGCCGCGATCGCGGAGAGCAAAAATGTTCTGCAATAATTGCAGCAGAACAGCAGTGCCTTTTGGCACAAATTGGTCCGTTTGGACCCCTGAATTCATCCCGAGGCTCCCGGGTCCCCAACGAAAACCACCAATATACTCCAAAACACGATACGAACTTGTTCAAATCATAAAAACACGTCTAACAACATCAAACCCATAATTCACATCGAATTCAAGCCTAAATTTCTTAAAACTTTCCGAATTGCACATTCGATCTAAAACCCGACCAAACGACGTCCGAATGACCTGAAAAGTTGCGGACATATCCAAAATCACATAACGAAGCTACAGAAATTGTCCGAATTCCATTCCGACCCCCGGATCAAAATCTCACCTATCGTTCGGATTCGCCAAAATTTCAACCTTCGGCATTTCAAGCCTAATTGAGCTACGGACCTCCAAAATACATTCCGAACGCGCTCCCAACCCCAAAATAACCCAACGGAGCTAATGGAACCATCGGATTTCCGTTCCGAGATCGTCTTAACACTGTTCCGGCTACGGACCATTTTCTAGTATTAAAGCTCTCATTTAGGGACTAAGTGTCCCAAAATGCTCCAAATTTCAGAACCGACTCTCCCGGCAAACCACAATAGCAGAAATGAACTTAGGGGACTACGAGGTAGCCTTGCAGGCGTCCGCAGGACCCGTTGTCTCTTCTATCTATGTATTTCATTCTGTTATCTCATGTATTCGAGATAAACAACTTATATTTCTTTCAAACAATTATGTGTATTATTCTTAGAAGTTCGTGAGTATTGTGACACCAGTCTTGGGTAGTGTATCATATTTGGGTTTCTGTATCATATTTGATAAAATTGACTAAGTCTTCCGCTAAGTTTAATTATTCCGCTGTAATTATATGTTTTTAATTTAAAGTCTTAAGAGAAGTTTGGTAACTAATAAAAAATGTAAGTAATAGTTGGCTTGCCTAGCTTCCACTAGTAAGCGCCATCATGACTCCCAATGGTGGGAAATCCGGGTCGTGACAAGTTGGTATCATAGCACTAGTTTGCATAGGTCTCACAACTCATGAACAACCTTAGTAGAGTCTGAAGGATCGGTACGGAGACGTTTGTATTTATCCTCCACAGGCCACAGAGTTAGGAAAATTTTCCTTTTATTCTTTCCAGTCGTGCGACTTGATCTTTCAAATGTTAATTGAACTTCTACTATGTTTTTCCGCAGATGGTAAGAACACGTGCATCCTCATCTACTGACCAGCAGCACGAGGTTCCAGCAGCGGCAGCTCCCGCTAGGGGTAGAGGCCGAGGTCGAGGTCGTCCTAGAGGCCAAGGTAGGGGCAGAGCTCAGCCCCGAGCAGCAGCACAAGTGGCAGAACCTCGGGCTCATATAGAGGAGGAGGTTCCAGTCCCAGCAGCTCCAGTAGGCCCAGCTCAGGTCCCAGGAGGGGTTATGTTTTCACCGGATCTTCAGGATGCTTTGGTCCGGATGCAGGTTTTATGGACAATATCACCAGAGCAGGTTTATTACCAGTAGCACCAGTCACTTCTTAGGTTGGAGGAGGTAATCGGACTCCTACTACGCGCACTCCAGAACCAGTAATTCCCCAGGCTCAGATTCCTGTGATTCAGCCAGTTGAGGCAGCTCAGCCTGTTATTGTGATTCCGTCTAATGATGGTGCAGCTATGTTCGCTGACGCGTTATGGAGATTGGACAGGTTTACCAAGTTGTTCACTACCACATTCAGTGGCACTCCTTCAGAGGATCCACAGGATTTCCTATATAGCTGCCACGAGGTTCTCCGTACTATGGGTATTGTGGAGACTAATGGTATGGACTTTGCTACTTTTCGATTATCTTGTTCTTCCAAGACTTGGTGGAGGGATTATTGTCTATCCAGGCTAGCGGGATCAGCATCTTTTACTTGGGGGCAATTTGCAGAACTGTTCTTGGAAAAGTTCCTTCCAGCAACTCAGTGGGAGGCTCTGCGCAGGCAATTTGAGCGTCTTCATCAGGGGTTCTATTTCTGTCACACAGTACTAGACTAGGTTCGTGGACCTGGCTCGTCATGCTATTATCATACTTCCTACAGATCGGGAAAGGGTGAGAAGGTTTATTGAAGGCTTGAATCAACCAATTCGACTACAAATGGCTTTGGGGGCAGGAACCGAATTCACTTTTCAGGAGGCGGCTAATGTAGCCCGCCGGATCCAGATGGCTCTGTCACAGGGAGCAAGACATGGATCGGATAGGAGATCTCGTAATTCGGGTAGATTCAGTGGTACCTCGTCTGGAGGTAGAGATTCTCATGATAGAGGCCATCCTCCTAGGCCTTATCAGTCAGCTCTTCAGGTTTCTCATGATGCTTCAGGTGATCGTAATTCTCAGCCATGCTACTCTGATCAGCAGCCTATCAGTGCACCACCACTTCGCTATTTTCAGCAGTCGAGGGCTTGTTTTACGTGCGGTGATCTTGGGCACATTGCAAAGTATTTCCCTCGAGCTTCTAACAAATATCAGCCGCAGGGTTCTCGTGCCATGATTCAGGCCCCAGTTCCCTCACAGCCTGCCCAGCCGGCTAGAGGCGGAGGTAGAGGACATAGAGGTGGAGGTAGAGGTCATAGAGGTGGAGCTCGGACCGATAGAGGTAGAGACCAGCCAGCAGCTGATCGTCCTAGAGATACTGCTCAGGGTGGTGGGGCACAGCCCCGATGTTATGCACTTCCCGCCAGACCAGAGGTAGAGTCTTCTGATGCCGTCATTACATGTATTATTTTGGTTTGTGATAGAAAGGCATTAGCATTATTTGACCTTGGGTCTACATATTCGTACGTGTCTTCCTATTTTGCACCGTACTTGATTCATCCTAGTGATCCACTGAGTGTTCATGTTCATGTGTCTACACCAGTAGGCGATTCTATTGTGGTTGATCAAGTTCATCGGTCATGTATTATAGTAATTGAGGGTCTCGAGACCCGTGTTGATTTATTGCTCCTAAATATGGTGGACTTTGATATTATATTAGGCATGGACTGGCTATCTCCATATCATGCTATTTTAGATGGCCATGCCAAGACTGTGACTTTAGCTCTGCCGAATTTGCCTCGTATAGAGTGGAAAGGAATTTCAGGTCATACTAGTCGCAATGTTATTTCTTATGTTAAGGCTCGGCGTATGGTTGGGAAGGGATGCCTGGCTTATTTGGCCTATGTCTGTGATTCCATTGCTGAGGTTCCTTCTATTGACTCTGTGCCTGTGGTTCACGAATTTCCTGAAGTATTTCCTTCAGACTTGCCGGGTATGCCGCCCGATAGGGACATTGATTTTTGCATTGACTTGGCTCCAGGCACTCAGCCCATTTCCATTCCCCCATATCGTATGGCTCTGCCATAGTTAAAAGAATTGAAGGAGCAGTTGCAAGATTTACTTAAAAAGGGTTTCATTAGACCCAGTGTTTTGCCGTGGGGTGCACCAGTATTATTTGTAAATAAGAAAGATGGTTTGATGAGAATGTGCATCGACTATCGACAATTAAACAAGGTGACTATCAAAAATAAATATCCACTTCCGCGAATTGATGATTTATTTGACCAGCTTTAGGGTGCCAAGGTATTTTCAAAGATAGATTTGAGATCTGGCTATCATCAGCTGAAGATTAGGGCATCTGATGTCCCTAAGACAGCGTTCCGCACTCGGTATAGACATTATGAATTTCTGGTCATGTCTTTTGAGTTGACAAATGCTCCAGCAGCTTTTATGGAATTGATGAATCGGGTATTCCGGCCTTATTTAGATTTGTTTGTAATAGTCTTCATTGATGACATATTAATATATTCCCGCAGTCAAGAGGAGCATGCGCAACATCTCAGAGTGGCCTTGTAGACTCCGAGAGATAGCCAACTATATGCAAAATTTTCAAAGTGTGAATTTTGGCTAAGTTCAGTTGCATTCCTAGGTCATATTGTGACAGCAGCAGGTATTCAGGTTGATCCGAAGAAGAATGAGGCAGTCAAAAACTGGCCTAGACCGACATCAGCCACAGATATTCGGAGTTTCTTGGGATTAGCGGGTTATTATCGCCGATTCGTAGAAGGATTTTCTTCTATTGCAACCCCACTGACCAGATTGACCCAGAAGGGTGTTCAATTTGAATGGTCCGATGAATGTGAGGCGAGCTTTCAAAAGCTCAAGACGACCTTGACCACAACACCGGTATTGGTTTTACCCACAGGTACGGGACCTTATACTGTTTATTGTGACGCTTCCCGTATTGGGCTTGGTGCAGTGTTAATGCAGGATGGCAAGGTTATTGCCTATCCTTCGAGGCAGTTAAAGATTCATGGAAAGAACTATCCAGTGCATGATCTAGAATTGGCGGCGATTATTCAAGCATTGAATATCTGGAGCCATTATTTGTATGGTGTAGCATGTGAAGTATACACCGATCATAAGAGTCTTCAGTATTTGTTTAAGCAGAAAGAGTTGAATTTGAGGCAGAGAAGGTGGTTAGAATTGCTAAAAGATTATGATGTTACCATTTTATATCATCCGGGAAAAGCAAACGTGGTGGCCGACGCTTTGAGTAGGAAGTCGGCCAGTATGGGTAGCCTTGCTTATATTCCAGTCAATCAGAGACCACTTGCTTTGGATGTTTAGTCATTGGCCAACCGATTTGTGAGGTTGGATATTTCTGAGCCTAGTCGAGTACTAGCTTGCATGATCACTCGCTCTTCATTATTGGAGCGTATCC
The DNA here is from genome assembly GCA_032618575.1 of Nicotiana noctiflora. Taxonomy (NCBI): domain Eukaryota; kingdom Viridiplantae; phylum Streptophyta; class Magnoliopsida; order Solanales; family Solanaceae; genus Nicotiana; species Nicotiana noctiflora. The sequence goes on along the minus strand of JASVEL010008443.1, from coordinate 5,821 downwards.
GTGATCAACAATATAATGATTCTTATTTATGTGACCTTAGAGATACGGTTCAGCAAGGAGGTGCTAAATAGGTCACCTTAGATGCTGATGGGATCCTAAGGATGCAAGGGCGCATTTGTGTGCCAAACGTTGATGGGCTTAGAGAATTGATTCTAGAAGAAGCTCACAGTTCGCGGTATTCTATTCATCCAGGCGCAGCGAAAATGTATCGAGATTTGTGTCAACATTATTGGTGGCGCAGAATGAAAAAGGATATTGTGGCATATGTGGCACGGTGCCTTAATTGTCAACAGGTTAAGTATGAACATCAGAGACCTGGCGGTTTATTTCAGAGAATTGAACTTCCTGAATGGAAGTGGGAGCGAATCACGATGGATTTCGTTTCCGGACTTCCGAAGACTCGGAAGAAGTTTGATGCTGTTTGGGTGATTGTTGATAGGCTGACCAAGTCAGCTCATTTTGTTCCTATTGCCACTACCTATTCATCCGAAAGGTTAGCTGGGATTTATATCAGGGAAATCGTTCGCCTTCATGGCGTTCCAATCTCTATTATTTCAGATCGAGGTGCACAGTTTACCTCACATTTCTGGAATGCGGTTCAACGAGAGTTGGGCACGCAAGTTCGGCTAAGTATAGCCTTTCATCCCCAAACGGATGGTCAGTCCGAGAGGACTATTCAGATACTGGAAGATATGTTACGGGCGTGTGTTATTGATTTTGGAGGTTCGTGGGATCAATTCTTGCCGTTGGCAGAGTTTGCTTATAATAATAGTTATCAATCGAGCATCCAGGATGGCTCCTTATGAAGCATTGTATGGTAGGTGGTGTCGTTCTCCGGTTGGATGGTTTGAACCGGGAGAAGCTCGGTTATTGGGCACGGATTTAGTTTAGGAGGCCTTAGATAAAGTCAAGATTATTCAAGAAAGGCTTCGCACAGCTCAGTCCAGGCAAAAGAGCTATGTAGATCGCAAGGTTAGAGATATAGCTTTCATGGTAGAGGAGCGAGTATTGCTCCGAGTATCGCCTATGAAGGGCGTGATGAGATTTGGAAAGAATGGCAAACTTAGCCCTAGGATTATTGGACCATTCGAGATTCTTGATCGTGTGGGAGAAGTGGCATATAAACTTGCCTTGCCACCTAGCTTATCATCTGTACATCCAGTGTTTCATGTGTCCATGCTTCGAAAATATCACGGCGATCCGTCGCACGTGTTAGATTTTAGCACTGTCCAATTGGACAAAGATATGTCCTATGAGGAGGAGCCGGTGGCTATTCTAGACCGGCAGGTTCGACAATTGAGGTCGAAGAGTTTTCCTTCTGTGCGAGTTCGGTGGAGGGGTCGGCCTCCACAGGCATCGACCTGGGAGTCCGAGTCTGACATGCGGAGCCGATATCCTCATCTATTCCTTGACTCAAGTACTTCTTTCTTTTGTCCATTCGAGGACGAACGGTTGTTTTAGAGGTGGAGAAATGTGACTACCCAAAGGGTCATCACTTGTTTTATTAATCATTTCGAGCTTCTGAGGTCTTTAAATCTTCATTTATAGTTGCCTCGATTTGCGTGCACAGTTCGGGCGCGAAGCTGGAAATTTTTTATGTTGAAATATGTGAAATATGTGAAAAATTTGAAGAATTTTGATATTAATATTGATATGGTTGACTTTGGTCAACATTTTTGGTAAACGGACCTCCACCCGTGATTTGACGATCTCAAAAAATCCGTAGAAAAATATGGAACTTGGGCGTATGCCCGGAATTGAAATCCGAGGTCTAGAACCCCGGTAAAAGAATTTTTCTGTTAAATTGTTTTCTGAAAATGTTTAAGGAAAATGAAACTGAATTTTGATTAAAAAGTACTGGTATCGGGCTCGTATTTTGGTTCCGACGCCCGGTATAGGTCATATATATTGGTTAAGCGCTTCCTGTAAAGTTTGGTTGAAAACGGACGTCGTTTGACGTGTTTCGGCCTTAAATTGGAAATTTTGGAAATTATGAAATTTGAAAGAATTCTTGAGTTTTAAGGCTCAATTCATTGATTTTGATGTTATTTTAGCGATTTGATCGCGCGAGCAAGTTCGTATGATGTTTTTGAGTTAGTGTGCATATTTAGTTTGGAGCCCCGACGGCTCGGGAGTGTTTCGGAGGTGGTTCGGGGTATTTTTGGACTTAGGAAATCGGCAGATTTTCTACAATTTTCACACAGAAGCATTACTTTATGCGATCGCGGACTTGATCACGCGATCGCACTGCCTTGTCAAATTACTCAACGCGATCGCAGCCGTCTGCACCCGATCGCATAGCTTCCTGTTCTTCTTCAACGCGATCGCATAGCTTTCTGTTCTCCTTCAACGCGATCGCGACCCCGTTCACGCGATCGCGTAGTACAAACAAGCCACCCCAGCGAAATTCTTCTACGCGATCGCAGCACTGACCACGCGATCGCGTAGTGTTAAACGTTTGCCTTCCACGATCGCGACCCTGTTCACGCGATCGCGTAGAACAAAATCGTTGCCCAGTGAATTTAATCCCAAAACAGAACAGAAACGGGATAAAAATCCCATTTCTGTTCAACTCTCTTCTCCACAGCTCCTTGGGCGATTTTTGAGCGATTCTTCATAAAACTTCTTGGGTAAGTGATTCTTAACTCTTTTTCTTCATTTTCCATCAATATTATTTGAATTCCTAAGCCTAAATAGGTGTAAATGGGTAGAAAATTTGAGAATTGAGTATAGTAAGGGTTTTAAAAGAATTTGCGATCTAGACCTCGTTTTGGAGTCGAACTTAAGAACAAATTGTATATTTGAACTCATGGATGATTGGGTGAACTTATTTTGGTTCGAAACTTGAGTTTCGATTATGTGGGCCCCGGGGTCGATTTTTACTATTCCGGGCAGAATGTTGTAAAAATCATATTTAACAATATGAACTAGTTTGTTAAGTAGAATTGATGATATTAAATCAATTGTGTATAGATACGATTGGATTGGAGCCAAATTCGAAAGGAAAAGGCATTGCTACGGATTGAATCGTTCGTAAACTTTCGAGGTAAGTGTTTGTTCTATCCTAGCTTGAAGGAATAGGAATTTAGTTATGTATGAATTGTTGATTAAGAATTATTGGTGTCACGCCGGTAATGGAGATAAATTGTTGAATTATTATCAATTATTGGTTCAAAACCGGTAATTATAAATATTGTTGATGCAGAGATTATTGGTTAAATGCCGGTAATATATATATTTATGAATTGGGATCGTGTGGCGCGCCGACCACTTATATGATAAGAAATGGGATCGTGTGGCACGCCGACCACAAAGTGATTTAAATCTTGGCATTGGCCATAGTTGTCGGTAGCCTATTGATATATTTGGGAGCGGGTGGTACGCCTACCACAAGATATAATTTATTGATATATTTGGGAGCTAGTGGTACGCCTACCACAAGATATAATTTATTGATATATTTGGGAGCGGGTGGTACGCCTGCCACAAGGTATAACTTATTGTTACATTTGGGAGCGGGTGGTACGCCTACCACAAGATATGAAATGAAAAATGAATTGAGACATGAAAGTAAGATTTATTCTGTTGACTAGATTACTCTGGATATTATGAGTTATTGACTGTTATTTCAGAGCAGAGTCTTTCCTTATAAACGTTTGTATATGTATATATATTTCAACCGTACAGGTTTATGTGGGTGACTGGCCTTAGTCTCGTCACTATTTCGCTGGGATAGGCCAGGCACTTACCAGCACATGGGGTCGGTTGTGCTGATACTACACTCTGCGCTCTTTTTGCGCAGATACAGGTTACGGACAGCAGCATCGGTAGTAGCACGATTGTGGATATTCCGACTACTGAGACTACGAGGTAGCCTTGCAGGCGTCCGCAGGACCCATTGTCTCTTCTATCTATGTATTTCATTATGTTATCTCATGTATTCGAGATAAACAACTTATATTTCTTTCAAACAATTGTGTGTATTATTCTTAGAAGTTCGTGAGTATTGTGACACCAGTCTTGGGTAGTGTATCATGTTTGGGTTTCTGTATCATATTTGATAAAATTGACTAAGTCTTCCGCTAAGTTTAATTATTCCGCTGTAATTATATGTTTTTAATTTAAAGTCTTAAGAGGAGTTTGGTAACTAATGAAAAATGTAAGTAATAGTTGGCTTGCCTAGCTTCCACTAGTAGGCGCCATCATAACTCCCGATGGTGGGAAATTCGGGTCGTGACAATATGATGATGTTATTGAGAATTTGTAACATGCAAAATTGAATAAAAGAACTATTAAACATATCGAAATAATTGTGGTTAAACTCGCACGATAACATTATCTTTGTTTTCTTAGTTAGTCTATGAGTAAAAAATAGGGCAGCACGATGCACTAAGCTTCCATTGGGGGTGTGCATTCGATTTATCGATTCGATTTTTACCCTTATTTATAATTACTTATCGATTATCGATTTGTACATATGCTTATCGGTGTTGTTTCAATAAGTTTTCGATTTTTTCGATTTCGATTTATCGATTTTGGGGGCTTATCGATTCGGTTATCGATTACACCAATAAGAAAATTTACGGGATTCCACGGAAAGTATATCGCTATAAATGCGCCTAACTAATATGGACAAAAAGAAGCTAAAATAAGACGAATATCATTTATAACATAAAAATTGTGTCAACAAGCACATGCAACAACTAAAGTAAGGGGTCAAATGTATGCCACCAACACTCCAACGGTATAAAAAAACAAAACAAAATACATCATCACGGCTAATTATGTTTTCCATTAATTTGAACTTCATTCCTTTGATCTTTAATTATGATCATTCCTTAAATGTGATAGAGGAAATAATAGGTTAACGGATTTCGGGTAAAGGAAAGGGTATAGATTAGGAAAAATGATATTGTATAGCCGCTTTCAAAATAGTAGCGGAATATATATATACATTATGTATGTTATATTATTCTACACAAATAGGTAATTACTCATTTTACAAGTGTCTACAGTTTAGATATGTATGTTATATTAATCTACACAAATAGGTAATTACTCATTTTACAAGTGTCTACAGTTTAGGAGTGTGCATTCGATTTATCAATTCGATTTTGACCCTTATCGATAATTACTTATTGATTATCGATTTGTACATATGCTTATCATTATCGTTTCAATAAGGTTTCGACTTTTTCGATTTCGATTTTGATAACAAATAATCAATTCAATTTATTGATAAACCGATTCGAATGCACATCCCTAGCTCCCGCTATGAGTAAGGTACAAGGAAGGGCCGGACCATAATGTCTATTGTATGCAGTTTTACCCTACATTTATGTAAAAGGCTGTTTCCACAACTTGAACACGTGACCTTCAGGTCATATAGCAGTAACTTTACCAGTTACGCCAAAGCTCCCTTTTTGTGAGTAAAAAATAATTGGAAAAACAAAACTTAGTGCCCACCCATGTTGGAGGAGTATTTAAGGTGTGTCGCAATGAATTGATTGTTCAAGTTCATGGCTAACACACCCATGCATGTTGGGTGTTCTTCCCTGAGACCACATTGTGGTGACACATTTACTGATACATTTGTTTAAATAATATACGCACATTAATTAGTAGTTAAACGGTGTGGTAATTGTTCAGTTCCTTTTGACCTAGATTTTACATTATTCAATTCTGTCGGTATACGGTTAAACGGTTTAATAAAAATCTGCTCCCTATTGGAGAATTTTTCACAAAGCACATTTATTAAGACCTAATTAGCAATAAATAGAAACTTTTTCCTATATTACGTGGTATAGATATGTTTTACGGT
>JASVEL010008441.1:0-17468 GCA_032618575.1 Nicotiana noctiflora | reverse complement strand
TCATGCAAGGACGAAGCACATTGATGTTCGGTATCATTTCGTACGAGAAATCATAGAAAAAGGTGGAGTCACAGTGAAGAAAGTTCATACTATAGAGAATCCTGCTGATATGCTGACAAAAACGGTGACAGCGATCAAGTTTCAATATTGTTTGCATTTGATCAACATTGTTGAACACTGAAGATTGAATATGAAGACACAACTAAAATTTGTTATAGAGAGAAAATTGAAGATGTGGAATTTTTGTCAAGGTGGAGATTTGTTGAAGTTTGACAAACAGTAGTCCCACATCGGTGGGAAGAAGAGTTGGGGGGATTTTCCCCCTATAAAAGAAGGCCTAATGTTTAGGATTTAAACACACCTCTCATTTGCCTTCTTATCTTCTTAAGGCATTTGTATCTTCTCTCTTTATTATTATTTCACTTGTATTTTGGAGTGGAATAAAATATTGGTTGTGTCCGAGGAATAGGCAAAATTAGCCGAACCTCGTAAATTCTGGTGTTCCTTTTGTTGTTGCTTTATTGTCTTATTTATTATTTAGTGGCTTCCATAATTTTTGGTATAGTAGTTGTGACTCATTCATACTATATACATTTGGCTTCCACAACAGTGGGAGCAATTATTGGATATAATACTCCTCTAGGAATTATGTGGTCACCTTATTTCAGCTCCTGGCCAGTTGTGACTTGAGTCTTCTGTCTTTTCCTGAGTCTTCTTTCTTATCCATCGACACTTTGCCTTTTTCCTTTAACCTTATGATCCAATATGGTCAATTTTGTACCAATTGGCAAATGTTGAAATATGATACTACTCCCCTTTTTTTATTTTTCATTCTTCAATCTTTAATATGTAAAGGCGAAATTGAATTTGTCCACAATGATCAAACAGCCTCCTCAACTGACAAGTATATCAATTAAACACATATTGCTGATTAGTCATATGTTTGTTTGCAAACAAAATTTTGAGCGCCTGAAGTCATTTTTTCAGCTTAATTTTATTTTTCTTTGGGAAAAAACAAAGAAACCTTGGAGCACCATAGTAGCTAGCTAAAGCAGCTGCAACTAAGCCTTTCTTCTTCCTTTCTTCTGAACTAAATCACCTCAACCCCACCGTGAAACCGCCATAGAGGCGGGAAAATCAGTCATTAAAGCTCAAACTAGGCACCGAAAACCACCAGAAATTGCTACCTTTCACCACAAAACTCTATTGCTCGTAACCTTCAAAGATCCGCCTAGTTCTGTCGACCCAAAATCAGTCCCAGACCCAGCGAAAGAAGCAGCAAAAATGTTGTTGCTACGAAAAACCACAAACTTTTTTGTCAGTCCTTTCGCCCTCATCACTACCATAAAACACAATTTCTCCACCCTCTTTCATCTTCATCGCGCGGACAATTTTATAGATAATTTTACACCAAAAATAATAAATTAGAGGAAAAAAGTGGCATAAGCCCAAATTCATAACCATAATTTTCCGGCGATAGAGATGCATAAGAGGAGCTTTTCCGGAGAGGTCCACTAATAATCCCTTGGTAGGTTTTCTATTTGGCTAATCTATGGTATTTCAAATTTGTATGAGTTTTAATTTGTCGGGTGGATTTTGCCAAAGACACGGGAGAGGGAACGGGAATGGGAGCATAGGCACTGGTTTTGATAAAAGTATAGAAAATGGTTTGTTTTTTATCTTTAGATGTATTTTTTGTTAATTATATTTTTTTTATTATAAATTATACATGTCGTATTTTAATTGGCTGTTTTGTTGCACTCGAGTGCTTATTTCATGTATTTAATAGTCACTAAATATTAAATAAATCAGTTGAAGTGGTTGTTTGATTGTTGTTAACAATTTACAGAAATCATTTGGGGAGGGGGGGATAGCCAACTTTGATTATTGGTACGCAGTACTGTTAGCAGAAATATTTTTGTGACTTAAGTTTGTTACTATCTTTTACTGGTTTCTCATTTGTTCTAGCTCATGGAAAATTAATAGAGCAATTCTTTTTCCTCTAAGCTATTTTCACAAGAGTCCTAACATAACTTTGTCTAAAGAAAGTGGGAATTACATAACCAATTAGTTTGCAGAAAGTGGAATGAAAAAAGAAATATTATTTTTTGTCCAAAAAGAATTTCACTTGTTAATATTAAAAATAAAGTAACTTAAATTTTTAGAAGATACTTTATAGTTTATATACACACATATTTGTATTTCTTTTAAACCAAAGTTTCAATATTGTTATAAATAAAATTGTATTTAAGGTGAACGTCTATATTTCAGAGAGATTTTAGGTATTATTACTTGGTGGCTAAGTCACTCTTTCCTTATAAATAGATAAGTTATATTCCATTGCAATTCATCCCAAAATTAATAAGAATTCTCTATTTTTTCTGCAATATTATTCTTCTTCTTTTATTTCACGTTATCGGTACAAGACTTTACCGTCTCAAAAAGCTCTTTGAGAAGATTAAGGCATATTCTCCTCTTTTAATTATGCTGATATTATGAAAACAAAGTTTGTTGCCCTTGAAATTTTGGATAACAATTATACGACATGGGTATTGGGTGCTTAAAGCCTTTTAGATGCAATGGGTCTTGGAGACGCCATTAAAGATAAAAATAATGCATTTACCCAAGACTGTACGAAGGCCTTGATTTTCTTGCGCTATCACCTTGATGAAGGGTTGAAAATAGGATATTTGAGAATCAAAGATCCACTAGTTTTGTAAAATGATTTAAAGGAAAGATATGATAACTTAAAGTTGGTCACTCTTCCACAAGCACGATATGATTGGGCTCATCTGAGGCTCTAAGACTTTAGGTCAATTTCTGAATATAATTCTGCGGTATTTAGAATTCCTTCTAAATTAAAACTTTGTGGAGATAGTATCACTGACTATGAGATGCTTGAAAATATGTTCATAACGTTTCATGCCTTCAACATGGTCTTATAATAGCAATACCGAGAAAAGTTCAAGAAGTACTCTGAGTTGATTCTCTTATCCTTGTCACTGAACGAAAGAACGACTTGCTCATGAGAAATCACAAAAATCAACCCACTCGGTCTACGCTATTGCCTGAAGTGGATGAGGTGCATTCCCATTATGCTTAGCATGGAAAAGATCATGGTCGTGGCCAAGGAAGAAACTCTCCTAGTGTTAATCATTCTCCAAAGAAAAATAATCACCAAAAGTGGAGAGGGGAAGATGATAAGCCAAGGCAAAGGGTTCAGAAACTGAATATTATCATTGCGCTGGAAAAGGGCATTGGGGAAATATTGGCGTACACCAAGACATTTGATTGAGTTATATCAAACGTCTCTAAAGAATAAAGGCCCTAAAACTAATTTATCTCTGACAATGAATTTGACATCAATCAATTGAATGTGACAGACTTCTTTGAGCACCCTGATAGAAAAATAGGCCACTTGATCGATAATGGAACCGTAGTCAAAAATAATTGAGTAGTTTGATTTTATTTTTTTGCCGATTTGTATTAGTTAGTGAATAAAGATCATGTAATCGTAATCTTTGCATAAATACTAGTTTCTCAATTAATATTAATTAGTTTTTGCTATAGTTGTTTATTTAATAAAGTTTTATTTCTGTCTCATTTTATTTTGATTAATCGTTGTTTGTTATTGATTTCGTTTACTTAACTTTTCTTTTCTGTTGACTAGTGTTCGGCTCCAAAAAGTTAAATATTACTTTACATGCCTAAAATAATTAAAAAGATAAAGAAGGGGTAAATCATAATCAAATATAGTAAACCTAGATGTGAGATCGGTATAGTTATCACTTATAAGATGTTGTGGAATGAAGAACTTCAAGAATTGTTGTTTGTCAAAGTTGAGAAATAGAGAGAGAATAAGAGAATTGTATTATTACATAATAACACCTGCCTTTTTACAATGGGGAGGCCTCTTTATATAGAAAGGGGCCTCCTTCAGAATAATAATAAAAAATATTGGACACGTCGTCCGCGTCCCTACGTCTAAATCGTACACATGCCACAAGGGATATATAAGGAAGGTCGTACCCTCTGATTGTAAGGCGTGAAGGGTCACATTTGACCCCATACAGTTAGTCTCTCCGCTCGTTGGAGGCGTATGCGGCATACGTCTTCAATGGGCAAAAATGTCGATTAGATCCATGAAGAATTTTGACCTTAGTATGAGGACGGCATCAGGAAAAATGGGGAAGTACACGATGTTGTTGATTCGTAGACACGTGGTCTACTTTCTGAATTGATGTTATAGCCGGCATGCATTATGATTATATCTTCTCCCGAGATGGTTTAGGGTACAATTTGACGTTTTGGTTTGTCGCTCCCATTTCGAATCATGCCTCTTCGATTTCTGTGTATTTTAGCCCTATAAATAGGAGGAAGGTTCAATCTTTTCTATCTTTCGAACTTGAGAGATTTCTTACTCTCTCTTTTCTTCTTCTTCAAAGAGAACCGATATATCTTACTTTGAACCCTTCAGTTTCTGTTGAAATTGTTCTTTTAGTTGTTAGAACTCGATTCATATAAATTATCATTATGGCAGAACGTGGACAACACAATAGGAGGGGCCAAGATGATGCTCCCTCTAGGGTTCCATCATCTTCGGGTGGTGGGAAAAAGGCCTAGAAACCTCTTGTCCCTCTTAGTGTGGACAATGTTCTCCCTAGAGAGATTCATGCTCGAAGGGATTTCCCAACTAGGAGCCCGACTCCCCCGTGGGATCATACTGAGCTTCTTCAATCACATTTGGACGGCCTACGGGGGCATACCAAATCACTGACCAGGTGGTTATGGAGCCGGCCGAAACCGACTATATTAATGTACATCGGTCGGGATTTTGCTCTTTTTACGCGTACCCATTCCTGGTCGGGTACGGTCTTCCAGTTTAACCCCTGGTGGAGGAGCTTTGCCACTATTATAATGTATGCCCAACCCAGCTCACTCCCTATACCTGGAAGGTGCGTCGCATTGTGACTACTTACGTGACCAAGGCCGGACTAGATGTCTCGATCCATCACTTGTTGCAGTTGTTAAATCCCGACTATATAAGGGGCTCTATGCTACAATTAAAAAGTCGTGGCATGAAGGGTCTGGTTGTCAGGGCCGACGACAAAACCAATCACCATTTCTAGTGCAAGTTTTTATACATCGGGACGGAGGACCTGGTCTCGAACCGAGAGGGATTCCCAAAGAGGCGGAATCCGGAACGTGAGTACTTTTTCCTGTATTTAGTACTTTTTGCGACTTTTGGCCGTGCAATCATTGTAACTTATCTTCACATTTTTTCTTCCTTTTTGCAGCGAGGGCCTCTCCACCCCAACACATTAGAGAAATAATGTCGTGGGTGGAAAATGTGATCCCTTTGGCGGAAGAGTGTCGTACATGGCCTGCATTCCGCAATCGATACAGCACAGTAGGTAACGTCTTGACCAGAGTTTGGAGATTTCATTTAAGTGTTGTTGCTTGAATCATCTTATTTTGGCAGGCTGGGGTGCTCATAGGAGGAGGAGGAGGAGGCAAAATGTAACCGCATCATCGACAGCGGGGACCGACTCTGGGGATGAGTAAGTACCCCGGGATTCTACAAGCGAGGGCGTCCCCGAGGTTAGGGGTGGGCGTTCGGGCAGTTCGGTTGCATATGAAATTTCGGTTTGGGTTTTCAGTTTTCGGATTGATGAAATGACAATCCAAATCCAATCCAAATAAGTTCAGATTGGATCGGATTTTTTTAGTTCGATTTTCAGATTAATCGGTTTGGATATTTTGGATTTTCGGTTTTGAGCTTATAAGTTGAGATGTTTCTTTTTATTACAAAAATAAATATCCAAATGAAGTATTCATGTTAAATTGCCTGAAAAGTCTTCATTCTCACCGCAATTATCCAAATGAAATATTAAAGTAATGAAATTATTATATATAAAAATTAAAATATACAATAGAGACATTAATACGACATAGAAGAAGTAGAAATAGTAAAACCATATTCATATAGAAAGTATTCTCATAATAACTTAATAATTAATATTAAATATATATAATAATGTCTAATGGATCAGATATTAAACTTCTTACTACGATAAATGGATAATGGACTAAATATAAAGTATAAGAATTTTGGATTTTTGGATATCCAAAAATTTGAAGTACCAAATTCAATATCCAATCCGAAATTTTGAAAAATTAAATCCATAATCCAAAAATCCAAGAAATTTGGATTTCGGTTTGGATTTCGGGCTTTCCCAAAGTATGCCCACCCCTACCCGAGGTCGCCCAACCTGAGGTCGTGCCTGTGCCTGCGTCCACGAGCGAAGTGACTCCTTTACCTCCATCCCCTCAACCCATGGAGGAGACTTCCGAAGGCGAGGAGCCGCCGAAACGGAAGAGGCGTCGACTGATGCTTGGCAAAGGAATTGCCATGGAGGACGAGAGGGTGAGTGAGCCCCGTCTAGAGTCGAGGCCAGTCTTAATGGTTGATGTCATTCGTTCGGGGAAGCCGGCTTCCCTAGGGTAGCCGGTTCCAGATATCGCCCCTACACGTGTCCTAGAGAGTGGCACATCAACCGCTGCTGATGAGGCAGGTAATGAGGAGAGGGTAGGTCCTGAAATGGCCCCCAAGGTCGAGGAAGCGCCAAAGAGGGATCACGCCCGCACAGAGATGACGGCAGGTGGGCCTAACCGCCGGATTGTGATCCCAAGCGGGTACTACTTGTTGTAGAATAGCGAGCAGACCGCAATAGATATGACTCTACTGCGTGCGACCGCCGAGAGTGAGAGTTTAAAGGATGTTAGTGACAGGGACCTATCCCGAAGAGTTGTCGGTGCGGCTTTGCAGGTATGTTTTGTTCTTTACGTTTTATAGAATAAATTCCGGGTGTATGCTGATTTGTTTTCTTCTTTTCATACCCTCATTTTGGAAGTAGAGAGGGGCCGGTGGGCGTAGAAGAAGGCTGCCACCCTTAAGAGGGTGGTGAAGAAATATAAGGAGTGTCTTGCCAAGCACCAGACGTAGGCGGACCTATATGCCCAGGACCCGCAATTTCAAGTTTTTCGTGCAGGCCTGGAGCAGTCGGAGGCTCATCTGCGGGAGCGAGTGGATCAGTTGGAGGAAGTGGATGATCCGTTAATGGTCGTCTTGGCTCGGAATATGGAAATGGAGACTCTTCTTCAGTCAAAAGAAGATGAGTTGGAGATCGACCGTGGGGTGGCAAAGGAGGCCGCTAATTTGCGTGTCGAGGTCGATGTCCTAACTGTCGAGCTCAATGCCAGGATGGATGAGATTGATGCTCTTAGGTAGGCTGCAACAACTAGTTCTGACAACAGTGTGTCTGGAGAGGCACATGACATGTGGGTATACGCTGAAACTAAGCTGGCAGTGTTGAGGATTTGCTTGCCACCGGTCATGCCACTGCGGCAGATGTTGCGGACCAGCATCGTTTGGTGCGGGTTGCCTGGGAAACCTGTGGGTACAGTTCTGATTCTCTGGATTGGACGGGTTATACCTCAGAAGAAGTTAACCATCTAGCTTCTGGGTCCTGGATTTTTGTGGTTTTTTGGACCGAGAGCGGCAGCGGGCGAGATGATGAGCCGACTGGTGACGGCGGACAGGGTGGTGAAGGCTAGAACTTATGTTTATTTTGCTGTTGTAATTTTTGTAGGGGTTTAAATAGTTCCCCTTGTACATGCATACCTTCTTTGAGGAAACTAAAAGTAGTTCTTTTGATATTTCTCTCTATATCTTTTATCTCGTGTGCTTGCCGTAGTAATACATGTAGTATCGGCCATTGTTGAGTTGGTTTTGTTTGTCGCGGTCGAGCTAGGTAAACATATTATGTCAGTGGCCTTGGCCATTCATACGTTTAGAGATGGTCGTGACATGTACGCGATCTCGACTGTGTCGAGTTAACTTGTCATAGTCGAGCTAAGATGGTTTATTACAATAGTAGCCTTGGCTATTCATACATTTAGAGATGGTCGTGACTATGTACGCAATCTCGACTATGTCGAGTTAACTTGTCATAGTCGAGCTAAGACGGTTTATTACGATAGTGACCTTGTCCATTCATACATTTAGAGATGGTCGTGACCATGTATGCGATCTCGACTGTGTCGAGTTAACTTGTCGTGTTCAAGCTAAGTCGACTTATTACGACAGTGGCCATGGCCATTTATACGTTTAGTGATGGTCGTGACCATGTACGTGATCTCGACTGTGTCGAGTTAACTTGTCATGTTCGAGCTAAGTCGACTTGTTACGACAGTGGCCTTAGCCATTTATACGTTTAGCGATGGTCGTGACCATGTACGTGATCTTGACTGTGTCGAGTTAAATTGTCGTGTTCGAGCTAAGTCGACTTATTATGACAGTGGCCTTGGCCATTTATACGTTTAGCGATGATCGTGACCATGTACGTGATCTCGACTGTGTCGAATTAACTTGTCGTGTTCGAGTGAAGTCGACTTGTTACGACAGTGGTCTTGGCCATTTATACATTAAGCGATGGTCATGACCATGTATGCGATCTCAACGTGTCGAGTTAACTTATTGTGTGCGAGCTAAGTCGACTTATTACGATAGTGGCATTGTCCTTTTATACGTTTAAGTCGTGACCATGTACGTGATCTTGACTGTCTTGAGTTAACTTGTCATGTTTGAGCTAAGTCAACTTATTACGACAGTGGCCTTGGCCATTTATATGTTTAGCGATGGTTGTGACCATGTATGCGATCTCGACTGTGTCGAGTTAACTTGTCGTGTTCGAGCAAAGTCGACTTATTAAAACAGTGGCCTTGGCCATTTATACGTTTGGAGATGGTCGTAGCCTTTAATTCATTGGAGATTGTCGTAGCCTTTCATACATTGAAGATGGTCGTAGCCTTTCATACATTGGAGATGGCCATAACCTTTCACACATTGGAGATGGTCGTAGCCTTTCATACATTAGAGATGGCCGTAGCCTTTCATACATTGGAGATAGCCGTAGCCTTTCATACATTGGAGATGGTCGTAGCCTTTCATACATTGGAGATGGTCGTAGCCTTTCATATATTGGAGATGGTCGTATCCTTTCATACATTGGAGATGGCGTTAGTCTAGTCCCTTAGCCATTCCAGTTGTGAGGGCCTGCAGAGTAGCTGGCGTGTCAAACTTGCCTTGTGAGTATCTCCGAGCATCTCCTCTATCGTCTCGTTAAAAACCTTTCCGAGAAAACACAATTGGGACAAAACTTGGGTAAGGGAAAAAAGAGTACGACTCGGGGGCGCCCTTCAGAAATGGAAATACTTGAGGTAGGAGATGTCCCAATTGTTTTGGAGCGTCTTTCCTTCCATTGTCTCCAGTTGAAATGACCCTTTTATCTGTTGCCACAGTGATTTTGTATGGTCTGTCCTAGTTGGTGCCTAGTTTTCCCTCACTTGGGTCTTTAGATGCCTAGGTCTTAGCTTTGAGGACGTAATTACCCACTTTGAGTGATCGTATTTTGGCCCTCCTATTGTAGTATCTTTCGATTTGTTGTTTTCTGGGCCACCATCCTTATGTGGACCATTTCTCTTCTTTCCTTGGCCTCGTTGAGGTCTTGAAGTCTGTTCAAATCGTTTTCCACTCCGCTTATTTGCGAATATCTCACGCTTGGTACGCCTACTTCGACCGGTATGACAACATCGATTTTGTATACCAATGAGTATGGCATTTCTCCCGTGGAGGATTTAGGTATGGTTATGTGTGCCTATAGTACTTTTGGTAGTAGCTCGGGCCATAGCCCTTTGGCGTCTTCGAGCTTTTTTTCAGTATGGTCAGTATCATTTTGTTAGATGATTCTGCTTGACTGTTGGTGACGAGGTGATACAGTGTGGAGAGTATTCATTTGATATGCCATTTGTCGAAGAACTCGATTGTTTTCTGACCGATGAACTGTCGCCCATTGTCGCATCTGATTTCTTTGGGGATGCCGAAGCGGCAGATAATGTTCTTCCATATAAATGCGATAACTTCCTGTTCGCATATTTGGGCGTACACACCTGCTTCTACCCACTTAGAAAAATATTTAGTTAAATCTAATAGAAATCGTACCTTTCCTCATCCCGCCGGTAATGGGCCGACTATGTATATTCCCCATTTGATGAAAGGCCACGGGTAAGTAGCCGAGTGGAGAGGTTCTTCTGGTTGGTGTATCATGGGGGCGAATTTTTAGCATCATTTTCATCGACGGACGTACTCTGCTGCATCTTTCTTCATAGTTGGCCAATAGTAGCCGACCTATATTAGATAGTGCACAAGGGCGCAATTGCCTGTATGGGCGCCGCAGTGTCCCTCGTGTATTTCCTCAAGTACCGGTGTCGTTTGATTGGGACCTAGGCACTTGGGTAGGGGTCCACCAAAGGTTCATTTGTAGAGCTCGTGGTTTATCAGGCAATATCGGGCGGCCTATACGCGGAGCTTCTTGGCTTTTTTCTTGTTAGGCGGGAGTGTACCCTCCTGCAAGTAGGACAAGAACTAGTTGTGCCAGTCCCAAGTTAAATTTAATGAGAGTACCTCTGTGTGGTCAATTGCTGAATGGAAGAGGGTGACCATGCTTTCTTTGTTGAGATTTTTGGTAACTGCGCCCAATTTTGCTAGGCCATCCGCCTCGGCGTTCTGTGCCCTGGGGACGTGCTCAAAGCGTCACTCGTCGAGTTCAGTCATTAACCTGTGGATTTCGGCCTGGTACTTTTGTTATCTCTGCTCCTTGATTTGGTAAGTCCTAGTGACTTGGTTTACCACTAGTTGGGAGTCGCAATGGAGAACAAGTCTGCGAGCTCCATACTTGATGGCCAACATTATACCTGCAATAATGGCTTCATATTGTGCCTCGTTGTTAGTCATCTCAGGGCATTGTATGGACTGGCAAATTATTTTACCCGTGGGGACTTCGAGGACGAGTCCTAGTCCCGATCCCGAGGCGTTAGCGGCATCGTCCGTGTATAGAGACCATATGTCGATATTGGAGGGGGCACGATGTGCCTCTTATTCTGCCTTTGGTAGTAGTTTTGCACTAAAGTTGGCCACGAAGTCAGCGATGACCTGTGACTTGATGGCGATTCTCGGAAGGTACGAGATATCGTGTTTGCTGAGCTCAATGGCCCACCTGGCGGGTCTGCATGATAACTCAGGCTTATGAAGTATGATTCTCAGGGGGAAGGTAGTCACCACTTTAATGGGGTGACATTGGAAATAATGTCTGAGCTTCCGTGAGGCTGTGACCGGTGTCAGGGCTAATTTTTCAAGGTGAGGATACCGTGTTTCGGCGTCCACTAGGGTTTTTCTAATATAATAAATAGGGGATTACGTACATTTAGTTTCGTGGACCAATACGGCGCTGACGGCAACCTCTGACACGGTCAGGTATACCAGCAGGGGCTCGCCCAGGTCTGCTTTGTCCAGCAGTGGGGGCGAGGATAGATACGTCTTCAGTTCTCTCAAGACTTCGATGCATTCTTCATTCCATTGCAATCTGCTGTCCTTTCTTAGTACATTAAAAAAAATTGGCATCTGTCAGAGGATCTTGAGATGAATATGGATAGGGCGGCTATTCGACCAGTTAGCTTTTGCACCTGCTTTTACTGTTCAGTACCTCGGGTATTGTATCAATTGCCTTGATTTGGTCTGGGTTGACCTCGATATCTCATCGGGATGTGAGGAATCCTAAAAATTTCCCTGAGGCCATGCCGAAAGCACATTTCTCGGGATTCAATTTCATCTCGTATCTCCTCAGTATTTCGAAAGCTTCTTTTAGGTGGTCAATGTGATCCTCTTTTCTTGTCGACTTCACCAGCATATCATTGATATAGACTTCCATGGTTTTACCGAGCTGCTCTTTGAACATCTTGGTGACTAGTCTCTGGTAGGTAGCCCCCATATGTTTTAGCCCAAAGGGCATCACTCTGTAGCAGTAGGTTCCTTGGTGGGTGATGATGGTCGTCTTCTTCTGATCTTCCTCGGCCATCACTATTTGATTGTAGCTGGAATAGGTGTCTAGGAAACTCAACAGTTCTTGTCCTACGGTGGAGTCGGTCAACTGGTCGATGTGGGGAAGCGGGAATGAGTCCTTTAGGCATGCTTTATTCAGGTCGGTGAAATCCATGCACATCCTCCACTTCCCATTTTTCTTCTTAACCATGACGACGTTGGCGATCCATTGAGCATACTTCGATTCCCTGATGGAACTGTCGGTGAGTAGTTTGTCTACTTCTTCGTTGACAGCTTCATTGATTGCGGCGTTGAATTTCCTTCTTATCTGCCTTACCAGCGGATGCAGCGGGTCGACATTCAGCTTATGGGTGGCGATATCTTGTGAAATCCCTTACATATCTGAATGGGAAAAAGCAAACAGATCTGCATGGTCAATTAGGAATTTATGATACTTACTTGGATCAGTGAAGTCGTGGCCGATGTAAGCTTTCTTTGTTGTGTCGGTATCGTCTAATTGGATTGGGTTAAGATTTTCGATTGTCGCTTTTCATGTTTCCACGATGTTAGGATCTTTGATGGCATCTGCCGTTGGGTTGGTTTTTGTCCCCAACACGGCTAATTTCTATGCATCCGTGCTTGCCCCCTTTAGTTGTTGGGTGTGGGCGCAATCTTGGGTTATCTTGTAGCATTTTTGTACGGTACGCGGCTTTCCCCTGATGCTGAATATTCCCCATGGGGTGGGGAATTTGATCGCCTGGTAAAGGCTTGAAGGGATCGCTTGCATGGCGTGTATCTACGGGCATCCTATGATAACGTTATATGCCATCTCCTGGTTCATCACGTGGAAAGTTGTTTCCAGCGTGACTCCTCCCGCCAGGACGGGTAATGTTATCTCTTTGGACGTCCGTTCCACTGCATTGTTAAAACCGGTCGAAGAAGTCCAAATTCAATTATTAAGTACATGATACGTTGAAGAATTGACATTTAATAAGAATGATTGTGTAACGACCTATTTAATGTCATTTATTACTCATTATTACGTCATCAAAGCCTAGGTTTCATTATTCTACCTAGGGTGAGTTATACAATGAAGAAGTTATATCAATTTTAGACACGATCAACCGTTGAAAGCCTACTGAAATACAACTTTTCTTTACTGTTTATTTTAATTATTGAAAGCTTATCACATTTTTCTGTCTCTTGATTATCAGTAACCCGATTTTTCTATTATTCTCTGGTTTTAATCGAAATTTCATATTTTGGTTAAACAACATCCATTGATACTTTCACGGTAATTATGAGCACGTGATTTTTGCCCTATACGAGAATTACTCCCAAAATGTCAAAATAAAAGAGTCTTTGTGTTTGTTTGCAATATTTGTGGATTACGTGTTCTTTTCTTATTGTTCACATTTGTGTGCCCATGTCTATTTGTTCAAATTAAATAAAAAAAAATATATACCAAATATGTTGCATTAATATTTTTAGGATTAGTTCCGTACTTAGAAATAGTTAAGTTTATTGTTACTAAAAAATTAATTATAGGTGTTACAAGTCGATCCGATTATATATATATATATATATATATATATATATATATATATATATATATATATATATATATATATATATATATATATATACATATATATATATATATATATATATATATATATATATACATATATATGTATATATACATATATGTATATATAATACAACATAGAGTTTAGCTTTAGGAAATAAGGAAATCAAAATCGGGCCAAAAATGCCAAAAAACCCAACTGAAATTCGGTTGAACCCAGTCCAAAACCAATGCCTTACCCGTTCAAACGGCCCAACCCAATTGCCTGATCTCTCAGACCAACCAAACGACAGCGTTTTAGGTGATTGTATCTGCACCGTCCATTCATGTTAATCCAACGGTTGATATCCCATCGCCCAACCCGTTTCACCGGCTGACCCATTTACCCGTTCCCCCACTTAACCAAACGACACCGTTCCACTTTAATAAGCTGATCCCTACCGTTGATCTGATCGAATCTAACGGTCTAAATTAAATCCCACACCCCGTATATATTGTTTCCAATGACCCGGCCCCCCTAGAACCCCCCTCTCTTCATCTCTCAGAGGTCTTCAGAGACCAGACCTCACTCTGCCATCCTCCGCCGCCTGAAATCGCCCACGGCGGCGGACGGTGGCTAAACACCGTCAAATTTACACCACAAGTCCCCCTTCTTCCCCTCTACATGAATCCATAACCCCTTTTCCTCAAACTATCACCAAACAGTTCGAATTTTCTTCAGAAGAATCAAACCAAAACCCTAGTCGGCCCAATTAACCCCAAAATCACACCTCGTAACCATCCGACCTCCCTCATCCCCAAGTCACCACTGTTAGCCTTCGAATCAAGCCAGAATTGGTTGAACGTTTAAGTTAGTTTACTGAACGAACCAAGAAGAACCCAAAGAATTTGGGGTCTTAATTGACCTTAGTCAGTTGTTCTTAGTCAAGAACACTTGTTTAAGGTCCGTTTGGACCTCAAAAGTTCGAATTAGAACTTCAACCGGACGGGTTTAGAGCTTGACCTTTAATTTCGAGGTATTTCTTTCCTTTTTCTTTTTTTTCTCTTCTATTTCTTCTCTGTTATTTGTTTGAATTTCGTTATAATTTATGTTTGTGGTCAATCATTCCTTCCCCTTTCTTTCCTTGGTTTATTTTCTTTTCCTCTGCTCTGTCAGTTTGAAATGTGTCTTAAGGGAGTCTTCATTGATTAATTTGTTGGCTCATAGTTCTGTTGAATCGTTGTTTGTTACCTCGATTTGTTCTGTTTTCGTATATTTGACTGAGTCCACTGTCCATCCGATGAAATGTCGAGTCATGTCTAAATGCTATGATAAATCCTCTGTTTTGATGCTATGTGATTCAACTTGAGTTAAGCCGAAGCTATTTAAGTGAATTGGACTTGTTGTTTGTTGTATTGAATCCACACCAGTTGTTGCGCAAGTTTGATGAGTTGAACCACATTGTTCTGTTTGGGGAGTCTGATAAGAATTCAACTTGGTTTTAAATTTAGCTTCAGTATTCCAGCGTTCACTTAAGATTTGGTTTAGACATTTGTTAGTTTCTTTTATTTAGATGAATGGGTGGGAGTATTCTGAGGTGCTGAAACTTGCAGAATGTTTGAACTAATTGGACTGTCAGTAGAAGCACTAACTAATTTGTTTATTCATAATGACTTGGAAAAGCAGTAAGAGTATGGTTTAGCTTTAAGAGACTTGATTAAAACAATATATTACCCATAACCTGGACTGGTGGAACCTGCTGTATAGCAGGATACCACCAGCTCCTGCACACCTTTAAGTTTAAAATTAGATAAGTCCCAAGCTGGGACAGGATTTAGTGGCTTAGGACAGAACATGGTATGGGCTGGCCAGGATTTTAAAATAGGTTGGCCGGGTGAGTAAGGGGGTATAAAACAGGGACTTTTGAAAACAAAAAAAAGGATAGACAAAAGAGACATACACAGAGAAAAGAGAGGGAATTTGAAAGAGAAAAGGAGAAAACATTCTGGTTTGCACTGGTCTCCTTGTTTCAATCCAATTCACTGTTCTATTGGATTGATAGAACAGTCTTGGGTGTTGGTCGATTCATTCATACTCCCTTTCGATTCATTATTCAACCATTGGAACTCCATAGGGGGTGTTAAGCTAATCCCAGTCAGTCTTTGGGTCCATTTGAACTATATTGTGATATAACATTGGCCGTTTGAAGTTTTTTTTTAAGTATCCGTTAGATATTTTGAAATTAAGACTGGTCTGTTCGAGCTGCTTGGGGTGTCATTTTTGGGGTCTTTCGACATATCTGATTATAACATTTGATTGGTTGGTTGTTGAATCTTGCTGGGGCTTCAAGTGTCTCCTCCTGGGTGTGCTACTAGATATTCTGTTACTGTTTTATTGGTCTTACTTGGATTTGCACTGATTTTCTGCTCCTGTCCCTGGGTTATTTGTTTCTGTTATTCATCCTTCGCTGCTAGTTGTTGTTGAGTCTGCTGTTGTTGTATACTACTGCTGTTGACTTCTTCTTCTCCTTCTATTTCCATTGTCCAGGTACTCTCCATATCCTTGTATGTAATTGTGAAGAATCAATAAGATTTGACTTGGAAAATCAACTGAAGAAGCACATACGAAGCAGTAGACTGAGTTCATTTGACTTCTATTTTGTATTCATTTGTGAAATGTTCAGCTAAATAATCATTCAATGACTTAGGATTGGTGATGGATATTAGATTAGAAATTAGGTGATTTAGACTGTATCTCCTTAATTGTAGACAAGCGTTTAGATTGTTTAAGTTTTAATTGTCATATATACTTAAATATTGGGTATTGATAATCAGTGGACAATTGTAGAGTCATATTTAATTATAAAAATGCAGAACCGTTTCTATCAAATTAGAAAAATTGACGAATATGTCGTTTACATCACAGTAAAAAGTCTGGTTATAATATCGATTTCTGAAAACAGTGCAGTTTTTTTTTCGGATTTAATTTGATACTTTGCCTCACATCTGTAAATTCGTATGGCTTATCTTGCTAATGTGTTTGGGCCGGTCTCAGGCCCAGAATTTTAAAAGATATTAATCTAGGACAAGCATGTAAATTGGGTTCTCTAGACATAAGATTTAATTAGTATTAGACCCATTAATGTGCACATTGATAGACTTTAGTAATTTTTCTTAATAACAAATGAATTAGGACTTTCTTTCTTTGATACAAAACACAAAACAATAGAAAATCTAGTCATTTGGGATATGACCTTAGATAACAATGAGACGAGCCTCGCTACACCAAAAATATACAATTGCGGGGCCCTCAAATTAGTTGTTATAAAAACTTAGACTTGGAAGGACCGTTTAGTGAATTTCACGGTCCTTTCCCAAATGTTAAACAACACGATAGACTCTTTAGGCACGACTTTAATAAAATACTTTCTTAATTATGGGTGCGCATTTATGTGACCCAAATATTACTCTCGGCGAAACTGAAATACATTAAAGTCACAGGCGTACTGGTTACGGTGTGACTCGAAGTGTGTTTCCGTGACGTCGCAATTCTCCCAAATGAAAAGCGGAACATTAAAAGCACATAGTTAAAAAATATAAAGAAATCAGATAAAAACAAAAATTGCAGTTGAGCGACCGTGCTAAAACCACGGAACTCGGGAATGCCTAACACCTTCTCCGGGTTAATAAAATTCCTTATCCAGGTTTCTAGTTTCGCAGACTGTAATACAAAGTCATAAATTTCCTCGGTTCGGGATTAAACCGGTGATTTGGGACACCATTATTTTCCCAAGTGACGACTCTGAATAATTAAGCAAATCGATCCCGTTCTGACTGTTCTTTAAGTGGAAAAACTCCTTCACTGATCATTATTATAGCCCTTCTTGGGGTGTAATATTAAATAGTGGTACATTACCTTTACATACTGGTATCACATATGAGAATGGAGCAAATTCAATGGGA